>JASDDO010000008.1:43000135-43181826 GCA_030015575.1 Agapanthus africanus
TGGAGAAAACGCAAGATCCACTTAGCCGATCGAACAGATCGTCGATGCGCGGGAGTGGATACTTGTTCTTTATAGTTACATCGTTTGGATCTCTATAATCAATGCACATTCGATTTGAACCTTCCTTCTTCTTCACAAGAAGAATTGGCGATCCCCAACTTGAAGTCCTGGGACGAATCTATCATTTCGCCAATAATTCATCTAACTGAGTTCGGACTTCCTTCAAACCTTCCGGAGTTAATCGATATGGTGCTTTGATTACCAGTTGTGCTCCAGGTACTAAATCAATGCTGAATTCAAGAGCTCGATCGGGAGGCAAACCAGATATGTCTTCAGGAAACACATCGTCGAACTCTCGAACTATTTCTGGTTTTGATCCTTCCTCTACTTGAATTGCTGCAATCACTACCTTCTTTGGTTTCGCCTTGTATGTACTTAGCTCCAGGGTATGGTCTTCACTTTTGAAATAGAAGACCGGATGCTCTGGAATCTCGAATACTACCCTCCTTTGACTACAATCAATGGTAGTATAGAATTTTCCAAGCCAGTCCATACCCAAGACGACATCAAAATTCGGTATGTCCAGCACCTTGAAGTCAACATAGAATTCTCTGCTGCAGACAACCACTGGACACAGATCGTATCCCATTACTGCCTTTAGAACGATGTTCCCTGAACTGACATTCCAGCTGGATACGAGGGGTTTGACTGGAATCGCATGAGTTTGGATGAACCGTTGCAACATAAAGCTATGAGATGCTCCAGTATCGAAGAGTGCTAGTGCATGGAGTGAGGCTACTAAGATTGTACCTAAGTTATGTGGGATAGTTTTAGGTATAAGGAAAAGATATATGGTTATGTATAGATAGGAAATAAATCTTGATGGGGAATTGTTACCAGTAATGACTTGGCCGGTGGATTCGGCTTCTTCCACAGTCATTGTGAAAGCCTGTCGTCTCGGCACATTCTTCCTTGCTGGAGGAGCATTCCTCTGTCCGTTCCTTGGTCCTTGAGGTACGTTCCGTTGAGCTTGATGGAACTGACGAGGAGGAGCTGCAGTCGGTCCACGAGGAGGTGAAGCAGGTAGTGCGAGTCGTGGAGCAGGTGTCTGGATGGCTGGGCACTGCTGGTAAGTGATTGCTGGGTGCAGCATTTGGGTTATTTCTCCGAGGACAAGACCCAATGTCATGAGTAGCTGAGCCGCAGACTAATCAAAGGCGATTTGCACGCCGGCAGTCTTTTACCAAATATCCATCTCTCCTGCAGTAAGTACAAAAGGCTAGGTTGGGCCGGTTGTTCGGTACTCCCGGTCTCCTGGGCAAAAATGGTGGCCTTGAAGAGGCTCCTCCTGCCATCTGAGTGGCACGGCGTTTCATCCCGGCAGATTGAGGTCTGCCTCTCATTTTCACCACTGCCTCATATCGGCGGGCAGCTTTCAAAGCCAATTCATGGGTTGGGAAATCCCCTATAGCTAAGGCAGCTTGGATTTCCGAATCTAACCCTTGCTAAAACCGTCTAGATCGGATATCAGCAGTTGGTATCAAATGTGCCGCGAACCTGTTAAGGTATTGTGTTAGTTGTGTAATATGTGATATTTGAAAATCGAATAGAGACATGTCTTACCTACTGAGCATGGTAAACTTAGCGTCATACTCATCTACTGACTTGGTCCACATCGAACCCTGTTGTAGATGAATAAATTGCTGCTCCATATCGAATCGGGCAGTCTCTGGAAAGTATTTCGCATCGAACATATCGCGAAAAATCCTCCATTCGATCAGTTGGTCAAGACGGTTTTCTTCCGCCTTCCACCAGACCCGTGCATTGTCAGTAAGCTGTAGCTTTGCAAATCGAACCCAAGCTATCTCTGGCACTTGTGCCGCTGCCAGATCATCTTCAATACTTTAAGCCCATTCTTCCGCTTCTACAGGGCTCTATTTTCCTGAGAATTGCTTGGGGTGCAAAGCCCGGAATTGCTTTACCCCCGGGGCTTCTGCTTCTGGGCGGTTCATCAAAATAGCAGTCTGCTGTTGCTGTCCCTCCAGGAGGCCGCGGATCTCCTCAAGCAGTACCGTTTGCTCATTGATCGAAACAGCGATGGTAGGTATAAATGGTAGAGGCGGTGGAGTGTTTTTGAAGTTGGTGCTAATGTTGTTTGGGGAATCCATAATCTTGAAAGAAAATTTTGGGTCAGGACATATTCAAAATATATGAAATTGGAATATTCAAGGAATATGTAAAGAATGTTTTTAGTTGCTGGTTCTTGTGTTATATTACTTAGGACTTCATGCAGAATTAACCCGCATGTCCATGCAGAACTGACCCGCATGTCTATACAGAGCTGACCTGCATGGGCCACCAACAAAACCTGTCACACCCCGCTTCCCAGTATACGGGAAGGAGACGCGGCAAGGTCCGCTACGTATTTACTCAGAAGTAAATATGCTAAGCGTATCTAAGAAATAAAAAGTAAAGTACACAAGAGACATGAATGTAAATGAACAACAAGTTTATTTATTAAACATTCTTTTACAGGTACAACTGAAATGTAAATACATGAATAGAAAGTGATACCTAAACAATGGTATAACTGAAATGAAATAAATATGTACAGGTGTCTAAAGCTCCGGGTCAAAAGAAAATTGCTCTAAATATTCAGTGCTGGGCTCGGTCTCTAAAGCTTCCGAAACACCTGACAATATTCTAAAGAAAGAAGAAAAGGAATGTCGTCAGCGAACAATCGCTCGGTAAGTCCCAAAGGTGAGTAGAGATAGAATAAACAGAAAAAGAATATAACTTATAATATTTGATTACATTGTTAATGCTATTGTTTGTAGCTTGGTATAGAAAATTCCAGTGTATACGAGAGGAGTCCTACTATTCTGGAGACTAAGGTATACGGAGCACAAGGAACCGTTCAGCCACGGTACAATGGCAAAGGATATTCAGGTTAGGTGTATTATGATTACAGTCTCGTGCCACTTCTAACACCTTCCATACCAATCTATCCATTATAAACCTTGTGATGTCTTGTGTATTTATTGAATTTTTTATTATATAGATGGGTGACTTGCCAAAACCATGATATCAGTAAACAGAATGGATATAAACGGAGAGTCATGTAGACGGAGTATATCCATGGTTCAGTTCGGTCAATATAGTTTAATATAGATTGAATAGACGAATTCATGTTTTATACTTGAATCATATTCAAGTCAGATTGATTAGATTGAGACTCGGTCTGAGTCAGACACTTTGAAAAGAATTTGAAATCCTGAATTAGTTTTTATATTATCGGTAACTGCTGCACATGGACGGCAGGATTTGTGTCTTTTTTCAAGACAATTACCGTGTTGATAACACAGTTTGTTAGATTGTCTACCTTAGATAGGCAAGCACCTATATTCTCCGGTTTCCTGAGGCTCAAGAGACTGGTCCCGCTTAAACCTATGTTTACTAGGGTCCTTATTGTAATTTAGTATAACTTGAAGGGGTTTTATGTAAAATAGTTTGATATAATTTTCAAAATACACCTCAAGCATTTAATTATCTTCTTTAGGGTTTTCATAGATGTATATTTTATAAAAGTGAAATTTCTAGTGAGTAGAATCTAATTTCATAATATATGGTATTTTATTGAAATATTGGAATTGTGTTGTATTTGGATGGTATTATCATGTAATGGTGATTCCTTTGATTTAGAAAACTTGGAATATTTATATAATATAATTAAAATAGATATTTTGATAATATTTATATATTTAATAAAAATAAATTTTATTTATTCTTGTAAAAATCTCATTTTCTAAAGAAAATGCATTAAAAATTCCATCGAGATCGATTGCTCCTTTCGGAGGTCTGCATCTCGTTCTACTAGGCCCGACGATGTGCGATAACCCACACCATCCCGATCAGGGTTCTCAAAATGGGTTGTAAAGGAACAATTGCAAGAAATTGTTTAACACACTTTTTAAAGAAATGGTTTTGCAAGTTGATGGTATTTATTTGTAAAGTCATGTTATCCCATGAATATATTCCCAAAACTTCATCATGCTATGTCAAAAATGTGTGTTGTGATGAGGTAAGTCATTACGTTGTGAGTTATCTAAAGGTAATACATGTTTTATGTTGTTTTATGTCGTAAATGAAGTATGTGGTATTTTACTGTAAAAATACAATAAAAATTACATAAATAATTCTTTTGAGATGAAACTTGTTTTAATATGTTTGTTAATGTTTTTTAGACAATATATGAGAGTATGGTATTTTATTGATTAAGAAAAATAGACTTTTTAAAGAAAACCAAATCGGAAGTCGGATTAACTCCGCTTCCGTCGGGTTTTAGAAATGAAAGTTTTTAAAATAAGAGAAGAGAGGGGGAGAAGGGACTTACTATCTAGGGAATAAGAGAAGAGAGAGATGAACCTACGGAAGGTGTCAGGGTATCGTTTCGTCGCCGGAAACTCCTTAGAACGTCGCCGGAACTTCACCCTTCGCTAACTCCACTTGCACACTAAAAGGAATTGAGAATTCTTGAGAGTTTTGGCAGGGAATTTCTGAGTGAGGATGAGTGAAATAGGGTGTGGTATTTATAGGAAAAATTATGGTTTAGAGGGTTAAATAATGCATTGAAATTTGTATTAAAAATTGGATTAAATGGTATTTTATTGTTCTCTGGTTGAATGCAGAGAAAATAAACAATGTGGGGTTAGTATGGTAGCTGAAGAGGTGCTTGGGCAAAGAAATGGGGGGAATTACCCACGGAGGGCCCGGCAGTACCGGTGGAATTAGGCATTTCGCCGGCCCATTACCGTCGGGTGGGGTTGGGTTTGTTGCTACGTGTCCCTGTCTCCTCATATACCCCAGTGCACGTGTTTGTTTTATTTGTGACCTTTCATTTTTATGTGTAGTGTACGTGTAGACCCTTGGGCTTCTAAAGATTAAAAGAAAATTAAATAAAAAGATAATGCGGCTGATGGGATTCGAACACAGGTGCTACGTCACAGCAATGCAAGGCTTTACCAGTGAGCTACAAGTGCTTTCTTGCTGTTCAAAAGTAAAACAAATACAAGTGTATACAGGATTTGAAAATACCCCAATTGTACATTAACTTTTAAACAATTTTCTGTACATTGAAATTGGAGTTGTTACAAAAGGGAACCATACTTTCCCACCAGGCTTCGTCAAAGGGGGAGAGAGATCTTGACGGCAATATCTACAGCTTAGAGATCAGCTCGACGTCCTTCTCATTCCAACAGGGTGCAGGCGTGACATCAACAAATCTCCAAAGAGCCAAATCAAAATGGAGTAATGGCAAAATCCTAGCTCCAACTCGGCGTTCCTCTCATCCCAGCAGGATGCAGACATAACGTCAACAAAAGACCCAAGGGTCGAAACAAAAATGGAGCCATGGAAAAATCCTAGCTCCAAGTTTTGATGGTTCATATACAACCCAGAGTCTATCTCGACGTTCCTTCTCATTCCAGCAGGTGGAACGTCAATAAATGACCCAAGGGTCGAAACCAAAAATGGAGTAACGACAAAATCCTAAACTCCAAGTCTCGACGGCACATATACAGCCTAAAGACCATCCCGACGTTCCTCCTCATTTCAGCAGGATGCGAATGCGGCTATCAAATGAAATTGGAGCAATGACATATTCTTAGCTTCGGACTTTAATTGCAATATATACAGCATAGAAGTCTTACAAATGTCTACCCTACTTTAGCAAAAAATCGGCGCGACATCGTCAAAACCAAAAAAAAATAAAATGAAGCAATAGCATATTCCCAGCTTCGGGTCTTGAAGGCAACTCATATAAAGCCTAAAAAAACTATCGGAGATCATCCCACACCAGAGCGGAGTGGTTATGACTCACCGGGGCTCCAAACTAAGCCTAACCTCAAGTAAAAAGCGTCATAGCAAATTCCTAACATTTGCTCTTCCGACGGTAATATGACCTAAGGAGATTACTTGAAGACGTCTTATCCAACCCCCGAAGGGATCAAAGATACGACAGTTGCGGAGCTACTCGAACAACGGCTTAATGACCGCATATCGAGGAATACATCAGCCAACGCGACAATACAACGGACTAAAACCCTAGTACCGCAAACCTAATGGACCCCTGTCGTAAAGATTAGAGGTTATCTATATTTCACATTAGGATACACCTGCGAGATCCTCTCGACTCATCTCGACTCGTAGGGAAAAACATCTTTATAAAACCCTCACGGCTCATGAAAGTGAAAAGCCTTAGGCGATGGGGATATCAACCTGTTTTCTAAGCATTGTAGCCCAACAAGTAGGTTCAAACTGACTCTTGTATACTATCCACGGGCCACATTCTCCAAAATCACATACCGATGAGGAGGAAAAACCACTTGCAAGTCCTCTCGACTCGTAAGGAGAAAATTCTCTTGTGAGATCTTTACGACTCTCAAGAGAAAACACACTTAGGAGCCCTCATGACTCCTAAGAAGAAAATACACCTACGAGATCCTCTCGACTCGTAGGGAGAAACATCTTTATGAGACCCTCACGGCTCATAAAATTGAAAAGCCTTAGGTGACAGATCTAAATCTGTTTCCTAAGCCACTGCTTCCCTACAAGGAGGTCCAGACTGCCTCTTATATACTATCGATGGGCCACATTCGTTAATAAAGTGAAGAAGCCACTTGCGGATCCTCTCGACTTGTAAGGAGAAAATACTTGCGTGAGATCCATACGACTCACGAAGATGAAAGACACTTAGAATCCTCACGATTTCTAGGGTGGCTCATGAAGATGAAAAAGTCTTAGGCGACAGGGATCCGAAAATTGTCTCCTAAGCCATCAATTCTATGGCAATTCATTATTTTGCACTACTTAACCCACGTACAAACTTACGTGGACAAAGTAGTAGGGGGCATTTGTTCCTGCCAAAAATTTTTGGCTCAGAGCTTGCTGTTCCCTTATAAAAATAAAGGGAAAGCTCCATATGTTAAACATGTGTACCCACATGCAAAGCATGTAACTATCGCCTTAGATAGGATTAAATCCTTGAGCGCCTCACGTGTTTCCCACGTCAGCGCCAGCGCCAGCCTCTGTTAAGATTAAATTCTATAGTGGTATCTAACGTGGAACACACGTGAGCGCCGGCGTGCAAAGTATGAGAGCGACTACTTATAAAAGAAATAAATTCTTAGGCGGCACCCTAGTGCATAGCACGTGAGCATCAGCGCCCAAATTAAATAGGGTAGAATTAAATTCTACATGGGGAATATTTCCCTAAAATCTGGGATATTCTCTGTTAAACAGAGCCGATGGATAAAAAATCCAATAGTGATAATAAATCATCAAATGATAGAATTAAATTCTATTTAGGAAATATTTTTCTTGATCTTTCTAATATGGAAAGATTTTTCCCTAACAGAGAATCTAGGATTTAAAATCCAATGGTGATAAAATATCACCAATTAAATCATCTAATAAAATAAAATTATATCTTAGAAAAATATTTTCCTAATCCTGTTAAACTAAAAAGATATTCATATAACAAAATTAAATTCTATGTTAGGAAAATATATTCCTAATCTTCTTAAACTAAAAAGATATTCATATGATAGAATAAAATTCTAATCTTGTTAAACTAACAAGATATCCATATGATAGAATAAAATTCTAATCATTAAACTAACAAGATATTCATATGATAGAATAAAATTCTATCTTAGGAAAATATTTCCTAATCTTATTAAACAAACAAGAAATCTTTTCTGTTAAACAAAGAGCCTTTGGATTAAAAATCCAACGGTGAATAAAATTTACCGATTGATCATTTTGATTGATCATGAAATCAATCGTGATCTCTCAATGAAACATTTTCTCAAAAATTGATTTTTCTCTTCTCCTATAAATAGGAGAAAAGAAATTAATCAAAAGGAGAGGGGGAGATAAGGGAAAAAAACCCATAAGCTTCTCAAAAATACAGAAAGCTTCAAAAAACAATAGAGAATTCAACCCTCAGAGAGGAAGACTTACCTTTCAAAAGAAACCTAGGTAAAAGAAATTCATAGATCAAAATTTCTCTTTTTACCTATTTTAAGGGTTTAACCCTTCTAAAAAAACTTAGTTCTTTCTCTAGATCAAAGATCCACAAAATAAGTCTCGCATAAGTTGAGAATTTAATTCTAATCGGGAGGATTTTGTTCTTGAGAATCAAAGATACAGAAAAGATTTAGGTCTAAAAGAAAAACAAAAGGAAAAAGAACCTATAAAAAAACTTAGTTCTTAAAGAAAAACCCGATCTCAGATCTTCAAAAAACGAAGATCTTAGTGATCATTAATGGTCAAAATGCCATTAACGAAGATTTAATCTCTAAAAAAGGAAAAAAGACTAGCACCTCACGTGCTCCTCACGTGGACGCCCCTTTTAACAGCACCTAACGCCTCACATGGAAAACACGCGGGCGCCCAAAACAGAAGGCCAGCGCCTCACATGAAACACATGTAGGCGCTGAATAAAAATGCTCAGTGCTCTCTATGCAGCCGAAGATAGCTAAGTGCTTAGCACTGATTGGGCAGTGCCACACGTGCTCCTCACGTGGACACCATACAAAAAGTGCTTAGCACTTCATATACAGCCAAAACGGCTGAGTGCTTAGCACTGATTGGACAGCACCAAGTGCCGCACGTGCACCTCACGTGGACGCCATAAAAAGTGCTAGCACTTCACAATTATTCAAAATGACTAAAAGTGTTCAACATTTATTGGGCAGCGCCCATGACTGAATGCTTCACATGACATACATGTGAGCGTCGGAGCTCAAATAAGTGCTTAGCACTTTTACATGAAAAGAAAAGGGCTGAACAAACAGAACCAAAATAAGTGCTTAGCACTTTTGAATAAAAAAAGGCTAAGTAGACTTAGCCTAAATTGGCTAAGTCTGTGAAATTTTCTTGCAGCTGAGCCTAAATATTCTTTTGCTGGATCTTAAATAAAAATGATCTTTAAAATTTTGCTAAGTTGATCTTAGTCTCAAATTAGACTAACGCATTCTTAGCAAGAACAAATTAAGCCTAAATGCTCACACATTTAAGTTGATCTTAATCTCAAATCAGATTAACGATCCTTAAATAAACCTAATCCCAAATCTAAGATATACGGATCTGGACTAATCCGAGCCCTACGGGCGATGACATAAACTAGTCTCCGTATACAATGCACGGGCAACCAAAACAAATAAAAAAACACACAACATGAAGTGAACTTCCGGAGCAGGAGAAAATGGTTATCGCAATGCGATAACGTAATTAACTGCAGGGGCTTACGCCTGCAGGGAAGAGCATCGCCACAATCAAAAAACCCTCATAAAATAAGGGGGAATCTGATAAAATCTGCTATAATGGTCGCGTCTGTCTAAACCTTCGATATATGGTGCCATAAATTAACTTAGTATCTTCGGAAAGGTGAACGGATAAATCCAAATAGTATCTGCCCCCAAATTCAGGCAAGACGATCTATCCCAGTTCGTCTCTGTTTTCGGCGGTCTACGGTTTTCAACTTTGCCATCTGTATCTTCAAGCTGGAATCTGTATAAGCCTTTGCACACTTATGAAATTGTTTTTTAATATCACCCGATCCTCTACAAGGTAACAACATGTTAGCATACATGTGCCTCACACAACACATGTGTTTAGCTCCTGGGACAACTTCTTCAATTGCCTTGATAAGCCCCCACAATAGAAAAAAAAATCCAACCATGCTATGTTCAGTTCCAGGAACATTTTCTATAGTCATAAAACATAAATATTTTATCTTAAGTACTAAACTGTACCACTTACTTTTTCCTATCTGATATAAAAAAACTCACCCATTCTCTTCTTGTGGACCAACCGATGCTAAAATGCATTCAACAAAAAATTTCCAAGCATCCTTCATCTCAGACTCCACTACGGCAATTGCTAATGGGAACATCTCATTAGCTTCATCCCTATATTGTGATGATTGAAGTGATTACGATAAGTATTAGATATTAATATATGCTGCTTTAACTGAGTTTATCAATTAAGATTTGTAACTTACCTTCCAATTGTTCTACGTTAAGATGACAGCCATCAAAACCTATGTGTCATGTCCCACTCCCAACACAAACGGTATTGTCCGCTCTGAATGAAACCGCACAGTTTTGTCCTTCGGAGCGAACTGGACCCGAGTAGGGGCCACTTCCCAGAAGGTCATCCATCCCAGGATATCCCTAGCCCGAGCACACTTAACTACAGAGTTTTTAAGCACCTGTAGTTCCAGTTCACTTAAAAAGTGCTTCTATGTATAGGAGTGGAATCATCTCATTTATAGTTTTTGGATCTGCTCTCTTTCGGAATGTATTCCGAATATTCCTCATTTTTCTACAGTGGATTCCTATGTATATCCTGTATAAATAGATATACCGGATATTACATTCTCCCCCACTTAGAACAATGGTTTTCCCTCAAACCAAAGACCTATTATTGAGGGACCGACCCTGATACCATAATGTCATGCCCTACTCTCAACACAGACGGTATTGTCCACTCTAGCCGAAGCCGCACGGTTTCGTCATTCGAAGTGAACTGGACCCGAGTGGGGGCCACTTTCCCGAAGGTCACCCATCCCAGGATCTCCTTAGCCCGAGCACGTTTAACTACGGAGTTTTCAAACTCCTGTAGTTCCATTCACTCAAAAGACGCCTCTATGTATAGGAGTAGAATCATCTCATTTATAGTTCTCGGATCTGCCCTCTTTCGAAATGTATTCCGAAAATTTCCATTGTTCTACAATAGTTTCCTGTGTATATCCTGTATAAATGGATATACTGGATATTACATTCTCCCCCACTTAGAACAATAGTTCATCCTCGAACCACAGACCTACTATTGAGGGATCGACTTTGATACCATAATGTCATGCCCCACTCGTAACACAGATGGTATTGTTCACTCTGGCCGAAACCGCACGGTTTTGTCCTTTGGAACAAACTGGACCCGAGTAGGGCCACTTCTCAAGAGTTCACCCATCCCAGGATTTAACACAGATTTTTCAAGCTCCTGTAGTTCCAGTTCACTCAAAAGGCGTCTGTGTGTATTGGAGTGGAATCATATCATTTATAGTTCTCAGATCTGCCCTCTTTCGGAATATATTCCGAAGATTCTCATTGTTCTACAATGGGTTCCCGTGTATATCCTGTATAAATGGGTATACCGAATATTACATTCTCCCCCACTTAGAATAATGGTTCGTCCTCGAACCACAAACCTACTATTGATGGACCAACTTTGATATCATAATGTCACGCCCCACTCCTAATACAAACGGTATTGTCCGCTCTGGCCGAACCTGCACGGTTTTATCCTTCGGAGCAAACTGGACCCGAGTAGGGGCCGCTTCTACAGAGTTTTCAAGCTCTTGTAGTTCCAGTTCACTCAAAAGGCGCCTCTGTGTATTGGAGTGGAATCATCTCATTTATAGTTCTCAGATCTGCCCTCTTTCGGAATATATTCTGAATATTCTCATTGTTCTACAGTGGGTTCCCATGTATATCCTGTATAAATGGGTATACCGGATATTACATTCTCCCCCACTTAGAATAATGGTCCGTTCTCGAACCACAAACCTACTATTGAGGGACCGAATTTGATATCATAATGTCATGCTCCACTCCCAATACAGACAGTATTGTCCGCTCTGGCTGAACCTGCACGGTTTTGTCCTTTAGAGCGAACTGGACCCGAGTAAGGCCCGCTTCCCAGAAGGTCACCCATCCTAGGATTTCCTTAGCCCGAGCATGCTTAACTACGGAGTTTTCAAGCTCCTGTGGTTCCGATTCACTCAAAATGTGCCTCTGTGTATAGGAGTAGAATCATCTCATTTATAGTTCTCGGATCTGCCCTTTTTCGGAATGTATTTCAAAGATTCCCTATTGTTCTACAGTGGGTTCCCATGTATATCCTATACAAATGGGTACACCGGATATTACACTATGAATGGTCTACGACCAGCCTTGAATTCTTGTATTTGAGCAGCATACGAGATGTATATCCTCTTAAATACAGGGGGAGAATTAGGTAAATGGTAATCAACCTGAACCTTCGCATAGCTTCCCGGATTCTTCACAAATATCATATTTGCGTAATCCCTAATCTTCCAATTTTGTTCCTGATGAGAACTCTTAAATCTTCTCCTCGCAGCCCGCTTAACTTTATATAATTGTGCCACATTCACATCCAACATGTAATCTCTCTTCAATTTTTTTGGATGGCCTTTACATCCCAATTTAGATTCTCCCTCAATTCATCCTCATACTCCTTTGATATCCACTCAGTTAATGCATACTTATTCTTCCAAGTTCTTGCACACGTGTGCTCTTTGATCAGCTTTTTCACTTGGAATGGTCTCCTTTCTGGACCCCATGAAGCATGTATTCTCCACATACATTTATCTTCTACTCTCATTGGACAAACACATGTTACTCTATCACCTTCATTCTTTACATAAGTCACTGTATAACATTTGACAAGTGCATCTTTCTAAAGTGCAAATCTAAACTCAGCCAAATTTGCAAACTTATCCCCATCGGCAATTCTACGTGATCAGTATGCTTCTCCATATCAAACTCTCTAAACATAGCCTTACAATTATTGTCATCACAATCCAATGATATTAGATCATCACCATCTCCATAATTTGACTTCACTTAAACTTTTGGAAATCCACCAATATCCAAATCAACTTGCATTTGGTATTTCCTCATCATTTTCTTCTGATAGAGCTGGGCAAAGGCCTTTGCCATGTCTTTTAGTGTGTGTTTGATGTTGTTGTGAATACTCTGGCACTTCTGATGTCTCAGGCCCAGCCGATGTCTCAGGCATATGTCTTGCCTCATCAGTACCAAGGTCTACAAAGACTGGATCAATAGTTGGTGTCTTTAATTTCTGAATCATAAGTGAACTCCTCATGATAGTTGTCGCTGATTTACTAACATAAGATCAAAAAATTATGTTATAGATAAGAAAGAGAACTTCAAAATTAAAATTTAACAAAATTGTACTGCTTTTACCATAACTAAACATAATGAATGCTTACTATCCTTCTGACGTTGGAGGTGGTGTAGAAGCAGTTGCATGAGCATCTTTTTGCGTAGACTTTGTTGCATTGGTTCTCTCTATTGGTTGGGTTGCGATGCCTTTAAATTTTCTAACATAAGTTCAAAATACATAATTGGCAACAAATATTTAATTTCAATTAAGACATACAACATGATACTTACTTCTATTTTCTTTAGAGTGTGGTGTCACAGCAGCAGATTTCCTAACACAGGTTTCAGATTGTCTAGCACAAATTTCAGATTTCCTAAAAACAAGTATATAATTTAACACATATTAAATAATCACACAACATGAACACTTACTTTTATTTTTCAGTATAGGATGGTGTCACAGCAGTATCTTTCCTAGTACTTGTTTCAGATTTCCTACCACAAGTATAGAATTGAACAAGTTTTAGATTTCCTAGCACAAATTTAAAATTTCAATGAACACATATTAATTAATTACACATCAAGACACTTTTGTTTTTCTTTAGATGTTGGTGTTACAGCAGCATCTTTCCTAGTGCCAATTTTAGATTTCCTAGCAAAAGTATAGAATTGAACAAGTTTCAGATTTCCTAGCACAAGTTTCAAATTTTAATTAAAACATACTAATTAATCACATAGCATAATACTTTTTTTTTTCTTTAGATGGCAGTGTCACAGCAACATCTTTTCTAGTACCTCTTTCAGATTTTCTAGCACAAGTTTCACATTTAGGGGGAGTGATTCAAATATTTGATTCACTTTAGGTGTACGCATATATTTAGGGGGAGTAGTTCAAACGTTCTAGCTTTTCTAAATACCCTTTTTGACTTTGTCAAAAGGGGGGAGAATAATAGGGGTTTTAGTATATCAATATCGGATATTTGGTTTTATTTGATATAGATATACTATTTCCTATTCATATTTTGCAATCATAAAAAATGGGGAGATTGATATAGCTTATGGATTTTGATGATCCATTTATTTAGTTTTGATGATAACTTAAACATGAATAGTTCGTTTAGTGTCACTTGCTTATCTTATTTATCACATCGACACTAAACTCATATACACTTGTTATTTAGCTTGCTTATCCTTTATCTTGTGTATACCGAGTGATATATCAATATCTCATGCTATACTTGTGTTATATTCTTGATATCAATATGAATTTGTATATACATGTGATCTACATCTTACTTCTCTTATACCATGTATATATATAGTTAGTATATCAATATCTCATACTTTGAGTTTGAGTTATATCTTGATATTGATATACTATCCATGATTGTAATATAAAAAACAATGAATGTTCATATACTTGTGTTTATTAACTTACTTATATTTCATAACACTGTATATGATGAGCTTGGTCTTTGAGATTGTATTTCAGATTGTCGGATATCTCGAGACGAGGCTGTATAAAGGATGATGGAGGTTATTAAGATTAAATGGATATATCTAATGAAGGTTGGAAGATATGGACGAGAGCTTCCCAAATTGCATATCAAGCTTCGTGAGTTCAAGCTACGTAGCCGAGAAACAAGGATTCAAGAGTTCAAGCTACGAATAGTCCAGAAGCTAGAAACCAAGTCCAAGTTTCAAGCCTCAAAGATCGAAGTCGAAGCAAAGTTCATTTGAAGATCAAAGATCGACTGCAAGACGCAAGTAGGTGGAATGGCGTGTTTGAGTTTGAAGCGTCGGGTGTCGAAACTAATTGAAGAGCAACCGACCAACGTAAAATTCAAGTGAAGCACCAAAGTTTCAAGAGCTCGTGTCGAAAATTCAAGATTTTGAAGAAATGCGACATCGACATAGGATTCTATGTAAGTACTTTATTGAATATGATTATTATCAATTAGAGCTCTTGAACACTCACACATGCTTGCACAAACATTTTACATTACATGAACTTTGTGGTTTTCGATTTAAAATTGATTTTCATCATAAAAGACAAGTTTATGAGTTTTACACTTCAAACGTTTGTCACCGTATGCTTCAGACGTTTGTCGTTGTACTGTGTATTTATAAAATCCCTAAATGTCAGAAATATTAGTTTTCATATGTTTGATGCTTCAGACGTCTGTTCCTTACTTGTTTAGATCTTTGTCTATTCTCTGTGTTTTCATATGGCCTATTTTTATGAGATATGGACGTCTGTACATTGCTTATTCAGACGTCTATCTATTCACTGTGTTTTCATATGGCCCATTTTTTATGAGAGGCATATGTCTGCAATTCATATGGTCAGACGTCTGATGAAGATTTTCAAAATAGTTTTTTTGTTCTTTAGACGTCTGCCCATTGTTCTTCAGACGTCTGTGTACGATCTGTGTTTTTTATTGCCTTCTTTAAAATGATCGATAGATATCTGCAGCTATACGGAACAGACGTCTAAAGAAGAAAGTTTTTGAAAATATAGCCGTTGGGTTTTATTTTGTTAAAGCTTCACACGTCTGTCCTATTATATTCCAGACGTCTGTTCTTACTGGAAAAATGCTGATTTAATATATAACGGCTAGTTTTTTTTGTGGGGTTATAAAAGAGTTTTGGGTTGGTTTTTTGAGCTCTTATCACTCAATATTTCAGTTTGCTAAATTCCTAAGTGATCAAGAGAGAAAAATCCCACATCATGTAAGAGTTCAAAAAGTTTTTCATTTGCTTATCAATTCACTCACACACATACAAAAGATTCAAGAGCTTATCTTAATCATCCATACTTTGTAAAAGTATTAGAGAGTGAGTTTTGAGAGAAACTTCTTTGTGAGTAATTGTGTTTCAAGTGTAATCTCTTCCTTCTTTGTATTTGGGATTTTGAGTGCAAGATTGCCTTTATAAAAGATGAGAGAATCTTTGTAGAAAGAAGAGAAACGAGCTTGTAACGGAAGTGTTGTTCGTAGTGGCGAACAATGTGTAGTCTTTTAAGAAGACGTGTTGGTTTGGCCTCCACCGGAAGCGGGGTTGTATGTTGCTCGCGGGCAACGTGTTTGTCTCTAAGAGAAAGCCGTGTTCAATGGAACGGGCTCATGCACCTAAAGAAAATGGACAAGAGGATCTCCCGAACCATTCTAAAAATCTCTTATGTCTTAAGTTTGCAATTTCTCGATATCTCTCCATATTACTTGCCATTTATTTTGTGCTTAATTGATTACAAGTTTTCATTGATAGAAATTGTATGTTAGATTATCTTTACTCTATATGCTCATTCTTGCTTGATTGTGATCTTTATCTCTAGCTATATATTATAGTTCACAATTGTAGTTTGATTAGTTTTATATCATCTTGTATCATATTTCCTAAGCTTTACAATTGAGGTTTTTGATTAGCAAGTGTATTGGTTAGATTTTTTAATTTGGGCATATAATTAGCATAGTCCTATTCACCCCCCCCCCTCTAAGACTAATATGAGCTTCCGCGATTTTTCAATTGGTATCAAAGATTGATTACTCTTCTTGTTAGGAATTACATCCTAGAGTGATCCCATGGCATCATATTTACCTTCATACTCTTATCGTGATGAACCATCTATTCATAATACTCCATATTTTGATGGTTCAAAATTTGATTTTTGGAAATCATGATGCCACGATTTCTTGAATCTCGAGGTAGGGATATTTGGAAAATAGTTGATAATGAGTACTTGATTACTAATATTGCTAAATCTATGTGAAGTACTAATGATAAGAATTTATTTGTTTTGAACATTAAGCCTTTAAAAATGTTGCATTGTGTTTTAAATGTTGATATTCTTAATAATGTCTCTTCTTACAAGATGTCTCATAATATGTGGTTCTCATTGAAGCAAATATATGGAGAGCAAGCCGTGTGCAATAAAGAAGAGAAGGCCGAGAGAACGACTTCTATGGCCACATTGGATATGCCTTAACAAAGCACACATCTTAAGGGACAATCCAACTCGATAGAGTCGGCTAAGGGGTGTTTTGATCATAGCGCTGTAAGTAACCCTTCTTATGATTTCCACAAACTAACATATTATCAATTACTAGATACTTTACTTTACATGATGGTTTTATTTCGTTAGCATCTAAAAATAGTATTCTTGGAAAACGAATTTTTGATTTTGAAAATGAGAGAAGTGAATTGGTTTCCTGTAGTCATTCCTTTGACACTTTGAATAGAAATTTGATTCCAAATTTAGCGCTTTATTTTCCGCTCAAGAATCTCAAACCGTTATAACTGATAACTTAGAAGTCGAGAAGAATGAATTACTTTCAAAGCTTAATTTGCAATGTGTTTCCATAGATACTTTGAAGTTTGAAAATGAAATTTGGTTTCCACTTGCAATGCTTTAAGAATAGAAAATTATGTTTTGATTTCAAATTTTAAATGCGAATTGGATTTGTTGAAATCTTCTCTTGCCTCTTAAGATGTATTGACTTGTGATATTTCGCCTCTTAAAAAAACGAGAACTTGCTTTTAACTTGTGAGATTTTGTGGGAAAAAATGTTGATACGATTTCAAGTTTTGAAACCAAGATTGATCTTTTGAAATCGTCTTTTTTTATCTCAAGATTCTCTTATTTTCAAAAATTCTTCTCTCAAGAAAGAAAATGAGAATTTGGTTTCTTCCCTGGCTAAGTTTTCAAATATTGTTTCTTTAGTTAGCAAGGAAAAGGCCTTAAATCGAGAAGCTTTTAAAAATTCGAATTTACAAAAATCATCTTCTTCTAAACGTGTCAAATATGCTTCAAACTTAGCTAAATCTCATGAACACTCTCATGCATATTTTTATAGATTAGTTCAAAACAAACTTTCAAGAAGCATGCGATGTGGATTTTATTAGTCTCCAAATTTAACCGCAAGTATACAGCTTATCGCAGTTGTACTTGAGAATCGTTCCCACAGAGAGGTGTCTTAACTACTTTTAAACTGAATTAAAAAGTTTGTTTTTTATAATAAAAAGAAGATTTAAGGTTTTTAAATTGCTTTTCAAATGTGGTGTTTTATATGATAAAACTTCTATTCTTTTTCCTAAGTTTAATTAACGATCTATTAATAACATGAAAACATAGAATAAATTATTTGATTTAATCGTATCCCGTCAATTATATTATATCATTTAGATTTAATTAAAACCCTAATTCTAATTTACTTGATTTAACCTAGGTTTAACTATCTATGTGTATTTGTAGGTCTAGAAACTACAAGTACCATGTTTTAGATTTTCTCCTATATCAAATTAATAACCAGTTTGAATATTTATAATTTATAATTATCTCTACCATCCCTAATTAGATCTCTAGGTATCAACTATCATGAACCAAATTTGTTTCTAGGTTTCTTATCTATCCTTAATTCTTACTTAAAGGCGTCAACTTTTCATTGTAAAAATTAGATTTTTAGATTAAGAACAAAGAAAGAATAACATAGATCGGAATAGATATTCATATTAAAACAAGAATAAAAGAACAATTGAAATACTCACTACAATAGATCACAAATCAAAACCCTAAATGCAAAGTTTAGCCACGCATGGTTAAAAATAAACTAAATACCTTTATTTTAAAAAATAGAGAACTTACAAGTGGCTGATCTCTAAAAAAAACCCTAAAATTTATTACCAAGAGACAGATATAAAACCCTAAGGCTATACAGGTGCTTATATAGGGCTAAGGAAGCTTGGAGAACAAGTAATAAAAGATACAAGAGAATTAACTTGCTAACAAATATGAAAACCTAATCTAATTCCTCTGTTGGAACCTGTTGCATGTCTTCAGAATCTTCGAAAAATAGAATGATGTATCTTAAAACGATGTATGTGCAAAGACGACCGTGGCCATAAAAATTGAAGATGAACAGCCCAGATTATGTGGCTGAACAGCCGCGCCGATTCTTAAACTGCGGCCGATCCGCATCGCTTTGTTGGTTTCGTGGCACAAATTTTTTTGCTCAATCCTCTTGATTTGTTGAGCTCTTTTTAGTTATCATATCAAAAAAATTATTCTTGTTGCTCTACGGTTGCATGGATCTCCGAATTGTTCCCAAATTTGGCATATAATTAAGCAGATTTATTTGTTACTTTTGATTTGGTTTGGTTTCTCCAACTGATTTGTTGTTGTGATGATTAATTCACCTCTGTTTGTTGCAACCTTTACTGATTTATAATGATATTCCCAAATTTGTTCCAAATTTATTCCAATTTTGCAAATTGTTTTTTAATTTTCTGAATAATTCTCTTAAATCTCCATTGTACGCACGTAATTCTCATTTTAGGACAATTTTCCATTTTTTTGCATTCAAGCCCTGTTATCTGTAATAATTCATAAAAAAAATACCTAGAACAGCATAATATATGATAATAAAATGATAAATGGGTTAAAAAATATGCAATAATTGTACCTATCAAATACCTCCAGACTTATCTTTTGCTAGTTCTCGAGCAAATCTAGGATTTCAAACTCTAACTAAACTAAACTACTATCTATCTAAATCCTACTCCTACTCCTATTCCTACTCCTATAAAAGAAAATAAAGAAAATAAAAATAATAAAATGAAAACTATTTATAAAGATAGGAATAGATAAGAAAAATACGTAAGACAAGAGTTTAAACTTCACTAGATTTTCAGTCGTCATGAACCATGTCTTAATAGACTTTGATCTATACCGAAAATTACTTCCTCAACATTCTTCTAATCATTCCTACCTATCTTGCTTCCAAACATGATCATATACCCCTGCGTGTGTGTAAAATCATCTCTACACTCAGAGAATTCAATTCAAGCTCTCATACTCTTGCCCTTAGCTTCCTATTACTTTTTAATTAATGATCAAATTGATGGATTTGTTCCCATGTTTTTCATGCGACCGTTAATATTTCGTGAGGCACTAACCAATCGATTACCGAATGCGATCACTTATTAGGCATAAATGGTAGTATCCTAATCTTGTAACACCTAAGACATAGCAAATGATCCCAAATCTGTTGGTCTAAATCACTAGGTGATGAAGCACCTTTACTGAATTTTTTTATGCTACCTTGATAATTACAAGACAGTGTTCATTTTTTTGGTGATATTAATTTTTTTTCTGTATTAGGGCATTACAGACAAGAGCATGACCGATCTCTTCTACTATCCTAAACTTCAAGATGTGTGCATGTGTGTATAATAGGGTATCAACGTTCAAATGTTTAGACTCAAAAATAGGCTCCATTTATATCTTCTAAAACCTAGTAACTCCTTCATGATACTAGCCTTTTGGGAACGGGCTCATGACAACTTATTACTAGATCCATTTAACCATCTTTTGTTCATATTTTTCTTAAAATCTCTCTCTTATATATATATTTTTCACGTTTTCATTTCCATATTTAAAATTATCTAATTTTTTTAATTTTAATTTGTTTTTGAAAACTAAAAACTATGTACAAAACTGCCCCCACGCTTAAACTTGACAGTACCCTCACTGTCTACCGCGAATCTTCTCTTGACCACGAACACGACTAAGAAACTAATGATATACATATGTTACAAAATATTTTCAAGTGTATTCCGGCTCATGAAGATCCATGAGCTCATCCTCTTGATTATCAGCATTTACTACTGACAAAGTTATAATCAATGTTGTAGCAAGCCCGAAAAATCTGAATTAGCTAATCAAACAATTTATCAATATACCCATGGGCTTGGTAAAACATGATAAGACAATAAGCCTTAAATAAAATATCCATGAAATAAAATTTAAAATTTTATCATGTTTAAAATTGCAAGAATTAAATTACTGTTTGAAATTTAGAGTTTTAAAAATTTGCAATTTAATCCTAACAGCAGTAGATTTTTGTACAGTATCCATGTGACAACACATATCATCAAACATTGAGGGGTTTAATTGATGTTCAATAGGATGTTCCTATTTTACATGCAAAGTGTTAGAATATGCTGCGCTGGATTCATCTAAAGTTAAGAGTTCATGCTCAAATAATTTCTCAAAAGTTAGCTCATAGAAATTCATGTTAACTACTGTACATTCATCTCTTCCCACCATAGTGAGTTCATCTTCAAAAACTACCATTTTCAAAACAGCCATCATCACAATTAAATACCTCCTCCTTAAAAATTACTAGAAAGTCATCTTCATAAATTCCTTCGAAATCACTGCCTTCCAAATCAAATTCTTCATACACAGAAACTTCATTAATTGCATTAACTTCAAGAGGTTGCTCATACAGTTCATTTGGTGAGCTTCCCGATTTAAAGATATTGAAATTAATTGTCATATTTCCAAAAGATAGTGTCATTGAACTGGTTCGACAATTTATCAACGCATTTTAGGTTGTCAGGAATGGCCGTCCTAAAATAATTGAGATCCGACCTTTAGGATTGGAGACAGATTGTGTTTCTAAGATAATAAAACCAACTGGAAATATGAAATTTCCTATTGTAATTAACACATCCTCAATCTGCCCTGTAGGTTTTCTAATAGAACGATCGGCCATCTATAAAATTACTTTAGTAGGTTTATGCTCACCTAATCCTAACTGCTCATAAACTGAAAAATGGATATGGTTCACACTAGCGTCTAAATCAAGTAAGGCTCTATCTATAATTTTGTTTCCTATAGTGTAAGAAATAGTAGGACAACCAGGATCCTTTTTGTTTCATGAACTTATTATTATGTAAGACGTCACAGGTAGTTCCTGCTAGGAAAACTTTCTTAGGTACGCTTTTGTACCTCTTCTCGATACGCATAGTTGTAAAAAATTGAGCATGATTAGGTACTTGTTGGATTGCATCAAGAAGTGGGATGTTAGCTTTGACTTGTTTGAAATCTTCCATGATCTTCTTTATCTTAGCAGCTCATTTCTTCTTTTTTAATCGTTTTGGGAAAATAGCTTTAGGCTCAGTAAATTGTTCAACTTGCGATGAAGACGGGTTTGGTTTAGGAAATTCATCAGACTTATCGATTTTATTTAATAAGATCTGAGGGTTTGGCTCGACAGGATTTGAGTGCGTTGCGATCTCATCGCTAAGCAGAGCGATAATAACGTTCACTTGGTGAATTTAGTTATCTTCTATTTGGTAAATCTTCTTTTCTAGTCTTGCAATTTTCTGTTGATTTGCAGCTATAGCTTGCATAAATGTGGCCTATTGCTTTTCTAAATTAGTAGAAACTTGACCTTGATGGCTGCACCTAAGGGGACATTCTTCATAAAGATAAAAGGATTCGTGATAATTTAAACATGGAGAGGGTTGATTGACTTGTTGAACGGTGGAAGGTGTAGTTGTTAGCTTTTCTATTAATTTCTGAATGGCGGCCAACTGGGCTTGCATTCCAATTGTTGCTTCCACTGCATGTATCTCATCCCTAGAATTAGTTGTCCCTCTCTTACTAGTGCTCTTCCACTGCATGATCTTGTCGGATAATTCTTCTAAGAAATTCCATGTATCATCTTCCTGTTTCATCATGAAGTCACTGTAACGTTTTGAAAATCATTTAGGTGAAATTTCTGATAACCGGTAAAATAACTGGTGTTTTCTGTAAAAATCAAGAGATAATTATTTTTTAACATAGAATTAAATATACCTATTCTAGATATGAAATTGCTAGTATTTGGTATTTAATGGGTCACTTGTAAACTGCGAGTTTACTAAAATATTTTCCGTAATTAATTATTTTAATTATTATTTTAAGCCTTCACTAATACATTTAAGTAGTGATAATTACAAATTAAAATGGGTTAATACAAGTTTAGTGCATCATAACACATTAAACTAAAATGTAACATGTTATGTTTGAAATGAAATGAAAATGTTATGAGGGTTCTAGAGAAAAATTGAGCAAAGGGTTAAATAAAAAGAAAATATTAAACAAAGAAGGTTGGGTTTGTTGACTTGATTGGGGGGCGTATCTTGGAAATTTCCACACCCACACCCCACACACGCACCTCTCTCCCTCATGGCCGAATCCACAACAGCAACCCCCCATTTCCCTTTTCCCCACTTCAAAGTTAAAAAGAAAAGAAAACAATAAAAAAAGGGTAATGTTTTAACTTTGAGGTATGGGCCTCGTGTTGACTTGGCATTCCCTTACTTCACTCTCTCACCTCTCCCTCCCCAAGTGGCGGACCCCAAATTCTGCAGCAGCCCCCTCATTTTCCCCAAGTTCCCACTTCATCTCATCTCCAAATCCATCAAAAATTTCATTAAAAAATCAAGATAAAATCCCACAAACTCCAAATCTATTCCTTACCCATTATTTCTTGGCCATTCAAGTATGGATCTTAGAGCTTGGAACCTAATTTGGGAGGCTAGTTTGCAAGTGGGATCTACAAATTGTTAGGTATAAAATCTTAACCCTGTGGTCATGTGTTGATTAATTCCTCCAATTTAAGTTATTGTGATGTTTAAATAGGGTTTTAAATTCAAGTTTGAAATCTCTAGTGAAGGGTTGAAATCAAGTTAGGGTTTTTATCAATTGTTCATGGTTTTAATGTGTAGCTTAACACATCAAGGCATGTTGTAACAACCCTAACTTTTCTATACACTTTTCTATACAATTTTTTTCTCAAAATCCATAAAATAGTATTTTAACCTGAGCGCAATATATAAGTAATTATTTTGTTTTTAAATAACTCCATTTTTAGTGTACATAAAATTGCTTTAAAATTAAAGTATACTTGGGGTATTTAATGTTGCTGTTACCACTTTAAGTAATTATTTCACACCATAATTACAAGAAGGAGCTTGTAGCTCATTGCTAACTCCTTGCACTGCTGAACCAAGCCACCAGAGTTCAAATCCCATACCCCACATTATTTTTAATATTGATTTTTTTAAAACCTTTAGAATACCAAGAGTTTACACGTGCATATCTCACAAAAACCCCACTACACCCAAAAATGTAACACTTCCAGGAGTTAAATGAATCGTCCGGGGGATCCTGGCCGCCGGACTCGGCCTTGACTCGGCCGACTCAGTGCACCGACCGAGTCACGGCCGAGTCACCCCCGAGTCGGCCGATTCCGGCTACGGACCCAACATGAAAGTTGTGTCGTTTCATATTCCCTATGCACCTGCAAAATTTCAGCCTCAGACCACTTCCAGAGCTTTTTAAAAACCCCAATTACTCCACTTTTAATACATTTTTATTACATTTTATCACATTTTTATTTTTAACTTTTCATCTACCCTAACCCTAGCCTAACCCTATAAATACCAACCCTACACACTACCCTCTCACCCCCAAAATCCTAAGCTCACTCTCTCAAAATTTTCCAAGAGTTGCGTACTTTGAAAACAAGCTTGCGGCGAAGCTTCGACGAAATTCCGACGACTCTTTTTTTAGAAACAATCGGTGAAGAAGCAACGCCTCGGCAACTCCTTTAGTTTCCCTACACTCCTTAGTATAGATCGAAACCCGTAAGTCCCATTCTTTCCTTCTTTCTATTTCTCTAAAATACGAAATTACGAAACCCGACGGAATCGGAACAAATCCGATTTCCGACTCGGCCTTTTATAAAATTTCACTTCTAATCAATTCAATCATGCTTAAACATCTCTATGTTGACTATTAAACATTCAACGAATAATTTGAACAAGTTTTCTCACATGAAATGATAACATTTCCAATCTATCGTATTTTTCACCTTAATACCATCATGTTTCGATTTCACATTTAACCCCTAAACTTTGCTATACATTTAAAGTAGAGCACGAGGTAATGACCTACCTCCACACACACGCAAATACAAACCTAAATGAAATCATCAAGAACTTAGAATACGATAAAACAAAACTTTCATTTAAATACCATATTCTTAATAAAACCATACTTAAAAGTTTTAGATTTGATACGCTTTTAAAAAAATACCTCTCATTAGGAAATACGATAAGTTGTGGACATCGATCGTTTATCTAAACCTGACTTTGTGGTGTCTAGGCTAGGCAAGTGAGCTTAGATAACTTTAAAAGGCCCGTCTCATAATTCGTGAGCGGATCCCTCCTTCCTCACTTGTACTTACCTGGCCACAATTGGCGGTGAAGAGGCGATTTGAGGCTTCTAACGACTTGTCGTTTAGACCATTTAGAAATAGGCTAGTTGACTTAGGAAACCCTAGATACTAAAATACGGAAAATTACACTTTGCAAATAAATACCTTTTACTTTATAAAACCGTTTTCTAAAGGATTAGTATTTTAAAATCTTTGCAAAGCGCCGCTACAACCCATCTTTGGGGAACCCGTTAGGGATAGTACGGTTTATCGTGCACTCTCGGGCCTAGTAGTGCGAGATTCAGACCTCCGCAAGGAGCATTCGGTCTTGAAAGGTTTAAAATACGACATCTTAAGAAAATGAGATTTTTGGAATATAAAATATTTATTAAAATTATTTTTGTATAAACATATGTATATTTATCATTTAAATATCTATTTTATTATAATATAAATTTTCCACATTTTTCTAAAAATCACAAGAATTAATTTTACACTAAAATACCATGAATTTCAGATAAGCAATATTACAGATAAATACCCTTATTTATAAAACTCGGATATTTTCACTAGAAATGTCACAACATAAAATCCACTCTCATTAAAACTCTAAAGACGAACAATAAATACTTGAGGTGTATTTTGAAAAGTATATAAAAGTATTTTTACATAAAACCCCCTCAAGTTTTATAAATTACCCTAAGAACCCTAACAATTATAAGACCTCGATTCACATTTCTGATTGTCTGACTCGGGTTTGAGTCTGATTAATCTGACTTGAATATGATTCAAGTCAATCTATAATCTACAATATTCCAATTCAAAATGAACACATAAATCTATGAATACAATTATCAATTTATACAACTTGACTGAACCGAACCATGGATATATATTCCTTTTACATGATTCTCAGTATTTCATTTACATGACTCTACGGTTATAACCATTTTTTGATATCATGGTTTCGGTCGGTCAGTCAATCAATCTTACAATCAATGCAATTTACAGTACAAAACAATACAAATAAAACACTACGGGGTTTAAGGAGTAGATTGGTACGGAAGATGTTAAAAGTGGCATAAGACGGTCAGATTTAAGACACCTAACAAGAATCCATTTGCCGTTGTTCTGGGCCTTCTAAAGGAGCCTTGTACTCTATATTCCGTTTGCCCTGGTCTCTAGCATATAGAGACCCCTCTCGTATACACTGGCATTCTTCTGTACCAAATTACAAACAACAGCGTTAATACAACATTACAACAATACAATACAACATTAAAAGCTACTCTCTCTCCTACTCTTTGTCTATTTCTCCCCTATCTTTGGGCTTACCGAGCGACCTATTCGCTGACGACGTTCTATTTCTTTCTTCTTTGAATGTCGTCAGGTGGTTTGGACCCAGCGGAGATCGAGCCATCCCAAGAAGACTTGGAGCAGTTTGCCGAAGACCCTGCACTTTAGTTTCATTGTACACTTTTCTTTTCTATATTTTCATTTCCTGTTATGCCACTGTTTAGGCATCTTTTTATTTCAGTTGTATTTCCTTTTCATGCATTGTACAAAGAATGTTAATAAATAAAAGTTGTTGTTCTTTTTATTTCTTATCTCTTGTGTATTTATTTTATATTGCTTAGATACGCTTAGCGTATGTACTTCTGAGTATATACGTAGCGGGCCTCGTCGCGTCCCCTTCGCCGTACAATGGGAAGCGGGGCATGACACATGTAAAATCTAATCTAGATTGTTAAGTTACTAATTGTTGCTCTTAAATTGTCCAAATTGTGTATTTTTGCAAGCTAGAGTTTTAGGTTTAATGAGAATATGTGAGATTAAAATATAATTAGTATTGGTGTGACTTAATTAAGATATTTAATGATCATTGTGGCCTTTAGAATTGTTAAAATATCAAGTTTTGTACTAAAACGATTAATTGAGGCTTACTAGGTTTTTGGAAATAAATCGATTTGATTTATTTTGAGATTTTGATGAGTTACAACTTATTTCATATAATATTTAGTGAGTTATGAAACCACGATTGGTACGTTTGGGTTTTAAGTTTAGGGATTTTCACGTATAGTGACCCTCGTTGTAGTTTGTGGCGTTGTCGCGGCGCGTTTCGTGCACCAAGTATATATCTATGGGGGAAGTCGGGTGGATGGCGTATAGCACCCCCGCTGTTTCATAGTGTAGTATACGAATACATTACATATATATATATATATATATATATATATATATATGAATATGTGTATTGTGAGACTTAAATGATTATCAAGATAGGCTTTAAGTGTTCACGGGTTAGTTTTAGTGTAATTGTATGATAGTGCTTTAGTTAGTTTCTTAGTCATGAACCCTAGAGTATAGGCTATACATACACACACACGCACACACTTTATATGTTTTTGGTGTATATGATATGTGTGTGTGTGTGTGTGTATGCGTGTTGATGTGTTTATATATATATATACACACGTATGATGAGGATAGTATATGATACTTGGAGATGAATCGATATGATTAGGCATGATGCCGACAGATCGATGATGTGAATCGGGTCGTGTTATGATATACGACATGGTATATGAGTGGATCATTGGATGATGTGTTTTCATACACACGCAGATTTATGTTGATGGTATCGAAATGTACTAGAATTTATATCAGTACCCCTAGTTCTTGATATTATGATAATGATACTATATGAATAATGAGATAAATGTGATATTTGACTCGTACCCCGATTTTGGGATGCCGTACGATAGATTTTACCGTACGAAGTATTAATATGATTGATCCGCACTCGTGACTCGAGGATGTCGTATTATATATTTTATCGTACGTGACGCTATTGAGGTGGGATCACCGACTACTAGATATATCGACTCGGACTTAGGTGGATTTCCCTACCCGTTCGATTAGTCTCTTAGTTTAGTCATGTAGTTATCAGGTAGATGTTAGACTGGGTTCGAGTCATACTTATTTTAAAACTAACGAATCGCGAGTATTTTAAAGACAGGCCGAGGGACACTACGGATATTTCAAAGGACGTATATTTTCTTAAAAACACCGTAGCCCCTATTTTCTAAAAACCACGATTCGTGCTATTTCAAATGCTAAAACTGTATGACTCGTATATATATAAATGTATATTCTTATATGTTACGGTTACTACATCTTCTCCATATATTCATGTTGTTCTTATCGCATTGCATACTTATACTTGTGATTTCCTTTGTTATTATGAACCCATGCTGTCAGGACACCAGCACCGTTACCGATGATGCGTATGCTCCACGTATACTTGCTTGCCGGCTCACACACATCATCATCGGTAATTTCCATGTCACGTACACTCTAGAAAATATCACTTAATGGATATAACTGCTTATAGATAGTTCCGATATCTAATTACTATGCTAGTTTAAATATTGCATTCTTTGCTTAAATACCATGCATGTATATGTATTCATTTATCATGCGATATCATGGAGCTTTATGCCGATATTCACTATTCACTGACTCGTGATTTTGAGATTTCGGATCTTTTATGAGATTTCTGGATTTTGGAAACCGCATGTGAATGTTTATAAACTTATGATTTGTTTTAAAGAGAAAGATGCGGTTTTCCTTGATATGATGTTTTCTCGATTTTGAGATAGTTACGGGCCGATCCTGTTCATGCGGAGCCTGAGATATTGAGATATTGAGATAGTGAGATTTGATGATATGGGCCGATCCTGATCATGCGGAGCCCATGGGCCGATCCTGTTCATGCAGAGCCCGAGATATTGAGATGGTTATGGGCCGATCCTTTTCATGTGGTGCTCGAGATATTGAGATATTTGAATATATATTTTGTGTCGATGTTTGGCACGGATTCTCTGTTGATTTCGTTGATGATATTTCGGTTTTTATACAAAAAATCTCACTGAGATAAGAAAACGGTTTTCTCCTTCATGATATATTTTGCTTTCATTCTTAGTGCATCCGTACATCATATATATGAAATGTTGCTACCAGAGGCACTGAGACAAGCACTTGGTATTACATTTATGTATAGATTTTTACCCTTGCCATTATTAGATGCTTCGGGTTATATTTTGAGGATATTATTATTGTATGACCTAGGAGAGAGTCATACATGCGATTTCTTGTCGGTGATATTTTCTACTCACGAGTTGGTAACTCACCCGCGTTGTGCCACAGTTTTTTGTAGGTTTTGCCGTACAGGTTTCCTTGGCGACTTTGCTGGCATACTGCTTCTTTCCAGATGATTGCTTTGGTAGGTAGGTTCACTTGCATCGTGACCACCGCAGTACTTTTATTTATTCTGTTGTATCTAGTAAACTCCATCAACCAGACTTGTATAAAATTATAGACTTAGAAGACCAGATGTATATTCTTTCAACCTTAGAGTTGCGCGCTTGTATTATTATAGTTATTCTCTGGTTTCTTGATGATGATTTTTTTTTTTGAGTTTTGATTCTCGTCCTTCGGCGTTGTATATTATATTGCTTGCGTGGTTGTTTCCGCCAATTGGCGAGAGCTAGCTCCTGCTTGGGGATGCCTTTATTCATTATGTATATTATTCATGTTTGTACCCGTTTGGGGCCAGTATTTATAAAGGAAACTCTGCCGAAATTTTTGGAAAAGACTTGATGTTTTAAAAATACTTACTACGGCTTATTTTGTTAAAACACTTGCTTTAAAACTAAGTTTTTCCTTCACTCTCTTTTCAAATGGTTTAGATTTCTGGGCTTTTGGCTTACTTGAATTAGGTGGGGTCCTATAGACTTCACATGATTCAAGTGCCAGTCACGTGCTATTTAGGGTCGTGACAAGTTGGTATCAGAGCATTAGGTTTAACCTTGGTTCGAATCTAGGTTTGACTATGCGGAGTCTAGGACGTATATATATATTCGGGACCTAGGCTTGACCTTACGGAACTTAGACTTGGTCGGGGGGTATTAGACCCAAAATTTTGTCGCGTAGGTTGACCCTGGTTGATGGAGTAGGTGACTTAAGTAGAGTGGCGTACCGTGTGTATGTTGCGCATCATACTTACGATACGTTACTCCGCTTAAGAAACCTTAGGATGTACATTTCTTTGCACCGTATTTTATTCGTTCATATGATCTATCCTCATCAATATAGGTTGGTGGTTTTTGTTACCACGATTGCACGGACAGAGAGAGTTGCGGCTAGAGTTCGGTTCAGCATGAGCTCGTCTTGGACGAGGACAGACCAGGGTGTAATTCCGGTGACACACGATTGCATAGATGTGTCGTTTTATTGTGTTTTTCATGCCATGAACGTTGATGGATTGCTTTTACTAAAATTTCTCAAACGTGCAGATCAGCACCAAAGGATTGGGCCACTGCTAGAGGCCGGCTAGAATGTGATGACCGTTAATACACCATTTATTCTTGATGGTTGAGGCACTGTTCAGCATGCGGACGAATGAGCCAGTTGTTGCTGCAACTGACAAGATATCGCCTCAGATGTTTGAAGCTAGTGCAGCACGATTTGTACTTTAAAATGTGATAGAAGATAGCTAGTCACCCATGGATGAATGACTAGGGCATGTGGTTCGTTTGCATACCCCGATGCGAGATCATCAGATTTATTGATTCCAGCTATAGAAGACTTCATGCAGGTATGTTGAGAGTCGATAGAAAATGAACGAATGTCAGAAACCCATTTTTTCCAAGTTTAAGGCATTCGGAAAAACATGCAAGTAATTCTGTGGACCCTCTAGAAGAATGAAACCTTAACTCGACATAATGACCATGGAACCACTTTTGAACCTTAGGGTTTGCGGCAGTTCCGCGGTGCCATTAATGAGGCTTGGGTTTGCCCTTCTACGGCTGGTCCATAGGTACTGTAGCATGAACTGGATATTATTAAACTGTGCTCAAATGTTGAGCTCTCGGGAAATTATGGGACTTTGATTAATCGATCGAAAAGTTCGACGTCGTCCGGATATCATGTGATGGGATACATTACTTGGGAGACTCTAGATATGAGTATAGCGGTTGTAGTACAGTCCATACAGCTACGAGGAAACGAGTCCGACTCAGTCAACATTAGAGAAAAGTGAAGTAAGAGGTTCGCACGAGATTTTGATGAGATGATGTTCCACTCCGTTGACATCAGAGATGTGATACGCATGTATAGGCATTGAATATAGATATATCTTTCAGAAGGAGTCGTAATGCGTATATAGCTGTTCCGGGACCAGAAATGGATTTAGTAAAGGGTGATAACTTCTGGGCAGTTCGGCAAAAACGAGATTTGGGAGAGACCCTGACAGAATCTTTCTGGAATACTACACGAAAAGGCTTGGACCCAGGATCGGTCGTGTCATCCAGTAGGTCAGAGCTCGGCATCATCAACGAGACATGTTATGAGTGGCCATGATATTTGGACAAAGATTTTGGAGGATGTGCCAGATCGGAACCGTTTCCGTCATCATTCCATATTGGGCCGTTGAGCCGAAGAGCTATGTAACTGACAATCCACAGTGAAAGACAAGAGCCTAAGGGCACAAAGCGCCAGAACTGAATAGGAGGCCAGTAGATGTCTTGCTCTGCTAGCTTTGGATGCACTGACACCCTTCGACTTTGGAGAAGGACATATCGATGACAGTGTTTATAATTTGCGAGTTGGTGATTCGAATATCACGTGTCCGTCATTTTGGATTTCGGTATTCTGGGCAATTTATTTGCATGATTGAGTTTTCATGCACCATAGTTGCACTCAATGTCGACTTGATGTCGTTCGAGATGTTTGATTTTGATTTCATGCCTATGGTATGTATGTGATTTGACTTGTGTTTTCGATGTAGCTTTCATGCACTTTTAGTACTTTGATTCGATTTTGTGCACGCTGATGCACGTTGTTGTGAGATTATATACCACGGTATACCTGTTTTGGATTGACGTATATTGTATACCGTCGATTTCGATTGTGATATTCGATATTTATTTTCGTGCACCATGTGCACTTGATTTGGATTCTTACGCATACTTGGCGCGCTTGATGCGATTTTGGTGCACACCAGATGCACTAAATCGGGATTCTTTGTGCATATCAGATGCACCGGATATTGTTGTCAGGCACACCCATTTCCCTTGACAAGTGTTTTCGTGCACACCCGTTGCACTTAGATTTTGTTTCTGTGCATACGTATGACACATTCATTGATTTTCACGTAGCATTATTACATATACTATTGAGTACGGTTTCCTTTGAGCAGTACGTTTTTATGATATATACTATTTGGTATAGTAACTGAGCAGGACTAGTCCGAGGACAGTACCTGAATATGTTTTTGCATGCATCGATAGTTACCGAAGGGATTTCCAAAAAGGAGCTATAGTCTCAGTATTTTCCTATGTGTCCGAGATGACACGAAACTTGTTACAAAGGAAACCCTTCTAAATTATTTTTAAAAAGGCGAGACGTGTATGATAAGCAAAGGATATATATATGTATATATATAGTTATTTTCTATAATAAACGTCCGCTACTTGTGTTGTGATACGCGCATCGCACAGCGACTTGAAAAAAGTTTGGCATACATTTCTTTTCAGATATTTTGACGAGTTTACAACGATGTGTACTATGTGCATGTTATAGTTTTGAGTATATCATGTTGGTTTTCTTATTGGACTATGACATTGGTATTTTCACCATGACTCCGATGATTGCGTGATGCGTGACGGAGTTTTGATTCTGAGTTATATACTCGTTTTCTTGCGCATGCATTGCGCTGAGATGTGTCTTAAGTATTTAAGATTTCGGAGCCCCGCCGATTTGAGTGTTTTACTGAAATGTTTTAGCATTTGGGGGAGTTTTAATTTAAATTCGGGAACCGAATTTCTTTAAGGGGGAAGACTGTAACGTTTTGAAAATCGTTTAGGTGAAATTTCTGATAACCGGTAAAATAACTGGTGTTTTCTGTAAAAACCAAGATATAATTATTTTTCAACATAGAATTAAATATACCTATTCTAGCTATGAATTTGCTAGTATTTGGTATTTAATGGGTCACTTGTAAATTGCTAGTTTACTAAAATATTTTCCGTAATTAATTATTTTAATTATTATTTTAAGCCTTCACCAATACATTTAATTAGTGATAATTAAAAATTAGAATGGGTTAATACAAGTTTAGTGTATCATGACACATTAAACTAAAATATAACATGTTATATTTAAAATGAAATGAAATTGTTATGAGCGTTCTAGAGAAAAATTGAGCAAAGGGTTAAATAAAAAGAAAATATTAAACAAAGAAGGTTGGGTTTGTTGACTTGATTGGGGGAGGGGGGCGTTTCTTGGAAATTTCCATACCCACACCCCACACACGCACCTCTCCCTCTCATGGCCAAATCCATAACAGCAACCCCCCATTTCCCTTTTCCCCACTTCAAAGTTAAAAAGAAAAGAAAATGAATAAAAGAAAACAATAAAAAAAAAGGGTAATGTTTTAACTTTGAGGTATGGGCCTTGTGTTGACTTGGCATTCCCTCACCTCACTCTCTCACCCCACTCTCTCACCTCTCCCTCCCCAAGTGGCCAATCCCAAATTCTGCAGTAGCCTCCTCATTTTTCCCAAGTTCCCACTTCATCCCATCTCCAAATCCATCAAAAATTTCATCAAAAAATCAAGATAAAATCCCACAAACTCCAAATCTATTCTTTACTCATTATTTCTTGGCCATTCAAGCATGGATCTTAGAGCTTGAAAGCTAATTTGGGAGGCTAGTTTGCAAGTGGGATCTACAAATTGTTAGGTATAAAATCTTAACCCTATGGTCATGTGTTGATTAATTCCTCCAATTTAAGTTATTGTGATGTTTAAATAGGGTTTTAAATTCAAGTTTGAAATCTCAAGTGAAGGGTTGAAATCAAGTTATGGTTTTTATCAATTGTTCATGGTTTTAATGTGTAGCTTAACACATCAAGGCATGTAAAATTTAATCTAGATTGTTAAGTTACTAATTGGTGCTCTTAAATTGTCCAAATTGTGTATTTTTGCAAACTAGAGTTTTGGGTTTAATGAGAATATGTGAGATTAAAATATAATTAGTATTGGTGTGACTTAATTAAGATATTAATGATCATTGTGGCCATTAGAATTGTTAAAACATCAAGTTTTGTAAACGGTTAATTGAGGCTTACTAGGTTTTTGGAAATAAATCGATTTGATTTATTTTAAGATTTTGATGAGTTACAACTTATTTCATATAATATTTAGTGAGTTATGAAATCATGATTGGTACGTTTGGGTTTTAAGTTTAGGGATTTTCACGTATAGTGACCCTCGTTGTAGTTTGTGGCGTTGTCGCGGCGCGTTTCGTGCACCAAGTGTGTGCGTGTTGGGTTAATGCGCGTGGTTGACTTGTATTGTTGTATCCGCGACTATTTATATTTATTCTCTTATTTCCTTGTGTACGTTGCTAGGATCGGGTGCAGAGGCGTCGAACATGGCGCGGAAATGACAGAGCTGGAATCGGATCAGATTAGCCAAGGTTGTCCGGGTGAGTAGATATATATCTACGGGGGAAGTCGGGTGGATGGCGTATAGCACCCCCGCAGTTTCGTAGTGTAGTATACGAATATGTTATATATATATATATATATATATATATATATATATATGTGTGTGTGTGTGTGTGTGTGTGTGTGTGTTGTGAGACTTAAATGATTATCAAGATAGGCTTTAGGTGTTCACGGGTTAGTTTTAGTATAATTGTATCATAGTGCCTTAGTTAGTTTGTTAGGCATGAACCCTAGAGTATAGGCTATACATATACACACACGCACACACTTTATATGTTTTTTGTGTATATGATGTGTGTGTGTGTGTATATGCGTGTTGATGTGTTGATATATATATATATATATATATATGCGTATACAAGTATGATGAGGATAGTATATGATACTTGGAGATGAGTCGATGTGATTGGGCATGATGCCAAGAGATCGGTGATGTGAATCGGGTCGTGTTATGATATATGACATGGTATATGAGTGGATCGTTGGGCGATGTGTTTCATACACACGCAGATTTATGTTGATGGTATCGAAATATACTAGACTTTAGATCAGTATCCTTAGTTCTTGATATTATGATAATGATACCATATGAATAATGCGATAAATGTGATATTTGACCCGTACCCCAATTTTTGGATGCCGTATGATGGATTTTACCGTACGAAGTATTAATATGATTGATCCACACTCGTGACTCGAGGATGTCGTATTATATATTTTATCGTAGTTGACGCTATTGAGGCGGGATCACCGACTGCTAGATATATCGACTCGGACTTAGGTGGATTTCCTTACCCGTTCGATTAGTCTCTTAGTTTAGTCATGTAGTTATCAGGTAGATGTTAGACTGGGCTCGAGTCATACTTATTTTGAAACTAACGAATCGCGAGTATTTTAAAGACAGGACGAGAGACACTACGGATATTTCAAAGGACGTACCTTTTCTTAAAAACACCGTAGCCCCTATTTTCTAAAAACCACGATTCATGCTATTTCAAATGCTAAAACTGTATGACTCGTATATATATAAATGTATATTCTTATATGTTGTGGTTGGTACATCTTTTCCATATATTCATGTTGTTCTTATCGCATTGCATGCTTATACTTGTGATTTCCTTTGTTATTATGAACACATGCTGTCAGGACACCAGCACCGTTACCGATGATGCGTATGCTCCACGTACACTTACTTGCCGGCTCACACACATCATCATCGGTAATTTCCATGTCACGTACACTCTAGAAAATATTACTTCATGGATATAACTGCTTGTAGATTGTTCTGATATCTAATTACTATGCTAGTTTAAATATTTCATTCTTTGCTTAAATACCATGCATGTATATGTATTCATTTGTCATATGATATCATGGAGCTTTATGCCGATATTCACTGACTCGTGATTTTGAGATTTCGGATCTTTTATGAGATTTCTGGATTTGGGAAACCGCATGTGAATGTTTATAAACTTATAATTTGTTTTAAAGAGAAAGATGCGGTTTTCCTTGATATGATATTTTTTCGATTTTGAGATAGTTACGGGCCGATCCTGTTCATGCGGAGCCTGAGATGTTGAGATATTGAGATAGTGAGATTTGATGATATGTGCCGATCCTGATCATGCGGAGCCCATGGGCCGATCCTGTTCATGCGGAGCCCGAGATATTGAGATATTGAGATGGTTATGGGCCGATCCTGTTCATGCGGAGTCTGAGATATTGGGATATATATTTTGTGTCGATACTTGACACGGATTCTCTATTGATTTCATTGATGATATTTCGGTTTTTATACAAAAAATCTTACTGAGATAAAAAAACAGTTTTTTCATTCATGATGTATTTTGCTTTCATTCTTAGTGCATCCGTACATCATTTATATGAAATGTTTCTACCAGAGGCACTGAGACGAGCACTTGGTATTACACATATGTATAGATATTTACCCTTGCCATTAATAGATGCTTCGGGTTATATTTTGAGGATATTATTATTGTATGACCTAGGAGAGAGTCATACATGCAATTTCTTCTCGGTGATGTTTTCTACTCACGAGTTGGCAACTCACCCCATTGTGCCACAGTTTTTTGCAAGTTTTGCCGTACAGGTTTCCTTGGCGGCTTTGCTGGCACACTGCTTCTTTCTGGTTGATTGCTTTGGTAGGTGGGTTCACTTGCATCGTGACCACCGCAGTACTTTTATTTATTCTGTTGTATCTAGTAAACTCCATCAACCAGACTTGTATTAAATTATAGACTTAGAAGACCAGATGTATATTCTTCCGACCTTAGAGTTGTGCGCTTGTATTATTATAGTTATTCTCTGGTTTCTTGATGATGATGTTTTTTTTTTTGAGTTTTGATTCTCGCCCTTCGGCGTTGTATATTATATTGCTTGCGTGGTTGTTTCCGCCAATTGGCGAGAGCTAGCTCCCGCTTGGGGATGCCTTTATTCATTATGTATATTATTCATATTTGTACCCGTTTGGGGCCAGTATTTATAAAGGAAACTCTGCCAAAATTTTTGGAAAAAACTTGATGTTTTAAAAATACTTACTACGGCTTATTTTGTTAAAACACTTGCTTTAAAACTAAGTTTTTCCTTCACTCTCTTTTCAAATGGTTTAGATTTCTGGGCTTTTGGCTTATTTGAATTAGGTGGGGTCCTATAGACTTCACATGATTCAAGTGCCAGTCACATGCTATTTCGGGTCGTGACAGTCACCCTGACACATCGATTCTATCATAAACTTAGACTCTATCCCATCGTATACTATTTGGCACAACTTCCACTTTGCAACACCATGTATGGGCATTTAATTAGGAAGTCTTTAAAACGTTCAAAATATTTCCAAAATGATTCCTCCGGATTTTGTGAAAAGGTTCTAATTTCATTTCGAAATTTAGCAGTTTTAAAATGATAGTAAAACTTTTTAAAGAAAGTTTTAGTTAATTCCTCCCATATTTTGATAGTTTTGGTTGGTACGCTGTGAAGCCAATGTTTAGCTTTATCAGTTAAGGTGAAAGGAATGAGTCTAAGTTTAATCGCATCGGTATTTAACTGCTTTAATTTAAATAATTGGCATATATCCTCAAATTCTCTAATAAAAACGTAAGCATCTTCTGATTCTAACCGTGAAATTTTGAAAGTGAATTAACAAAAGCAAGTTTATTCTCATAATCACCGGTGGCTAACGGTAAAATTATGCAAGAAGGTAGAGATGTGCGAACAGGATAACATTTGTCCTGTAGGGTATGTGTATCGGAAACAAACTCAGCCATAATATCTATAAAATCAAGACAAGTCAAACGGTTTGTTTCATCTCAATCCCACACATGCATACACCATAAGTTTTTTTATGTAAAAACTAAGACGTAGAAACTAAACTAGAGATTCTAACAAATCACAATCAAAGATGCGCAAACAACCCAGATCTAGGGTTTCCTGGGTCAAGTTACTAGATCCGCTCTTTACTGCCAAGAGACAAATTGCGGGATAAATCCTCTAACGGCTCTTTAACAATCTTGAAGCCATCAATGCCAGTTAAGTGGGAAGGTTCCGCTATACGAATCACCGAAATTGCAAACTTAATTAAATAACTACAATTAGTCACATGTCACTAGACACCTCAAGATTGAATTGGATAACTGTTACATTACCTACAACTTTCTTTTGCCCTATTGAGTGAGATATGTCCTTAGGGCTGAAGTCTACACATTTTTTAAAATTACTGTAGATCAATGCTGATGCTCAGTTGTGATTTGTGGAGTCTAGGAAGGGTGATGAAATCCCTATCTAATCTGAATTTGTTTTGTTGCCCATTAGAATCTTTTTAAATATGCAATGCAATCTAAAATAATCAAAGATCTAAAATCTAAACTATTTTTTTATATAGCGCAAAGAATCCTGCAAATATCTGTTAGTTGGAATCAAATCGAGATTTTGGGAAGAACGAGATCTTATCTAGATTTTTCTTTGTTCGTCTTGATCTTCTCTTCCAGGAAGTTCGTTTCGATTCCTAAAATTTTAAACATAAATTTTGCAGAATCAAACGTACTAAAGGAAATCTACCTTAATCTACAACTAAAATCTAAAATTTAAATTTAAATGTAATTAAACTACACTTCCCCGGCAACGGCGCCAAAAACTTGATGTGGATTTTATTAGTTTCCAAATTTAACCGTAAGTATACAGCTTATCGCAGTTGTACTTGAGGATCGTTCCTACAGAGATGTGTGTTGACTACTTTTAAACTAAGTTAAAAAGATTGTTTTTTTAATAATAAAAAGAAGATCTGGGGTTTTTGAATTAATTTTCTAATGTGATGGTTTATATGATAAAACTTCTATTCTTTTCCCTAGGCTTAATTAACGATCTATTAATAACATAAAAACATAAAATAAATTATTTGATTTAATCTTATCCCATCAATTATATTATATAATTTAGATTTAATTAAAACCCTAATTCTAGTTTACTAGATTTAACCTAAGTTTAGTCGTCTATGTGTATTTGTAGGTCTAAAAACTATGACTATCATGTCTTAGGTTTTCTCCTAGATCAAATTAATAACCGGTTTGAATATCTATGATTTATAGTGATCTCTACCATCCCTAGTTAGATTTCTAGGTGTCAACTATCATGAACCTAATTAGTTTCTAGATTTCTTATTTATCCCTAATTTTTACTTAAAGGCCTCAACTTTTCATTGTAAAAATTAGATTTTTAGATTAAGAACAAAAAGAGAATAAGATAAATCAGAATAGATATTCATATTAAAGTAAGAATAAAAGAACAATTGAAATACCCACCACAATAGATCATAAATCAAAACCCTAGATGCAAAGTTTAGCCAAGCATGGTTAAAAATAAACTAAACATTTTTATTTAAAAAATAAAGAACTTACAAGTAGTTGATCTCTCAAAAGAAAACCCTAAAGTTTATTGCCAAAAGAGAGATATGAAACCCTAAGTCTATATATGTGCTTATATAGGGTTAAGGAAGCTTGGAGAACAAGTAATAAAAAATACAAGAGAATCAACTTGCTAATAAGTATGAAAATCTAATCCAATTGCTCTATTAGATGTTGAATATCTTCAGAATTTTCGAAAAATAAAATGATGTATCTTAAAACGATGTATGTGTCAAGACGATCGCGGCCATAAAAATTGAAGATGAACGTCCTAGATTATACAGCTGAACCGTCGTGCCCATGCTTAAACTGCGGCTGATCCGCGGTGCTTTGTTGGCTTCGAGGCATGAATTTTTTTGTGCTCGATTCTATTGATTTGTTGAGAACTTTTTAGTTATCATATCATGAAAATTATTCTCGTTGCTCTGCAATTGTGTGAATCTCCGAATTGTTCCTAAATTTGGCATATAATTAGGCAGATTTATTTGTTGCTTTTGATTTGGTTTGGTTTCTCCAACTGATTTGTTGTTGTGATGATTGATTCAGCTCTATTTGTTGCAACATTTGCTAGTTTGCAATGATATTCCCAAATTTGTTCCAAATTTGCAAATTGTCTTTTGATTTTCTGAATAATTCCCTTAAATCTCCATTGTACGCACGTAATCCTCATTTTAGAACAATTTTCCATCTTTTTGTATCTAAGCCATGTTATCTATAATAATTCATAAAAAAAAACCGAAACGGCATAATATATGATAATAAAATGATAAATGGGTTAGAAAAATATGCAATGAATTTCACCTATCAGCATGCACATCATACTATTGGTTTATCTTGCATTGACACTATTAATACTTCCATGCATGCACACACTCATTCTTGTGGTACACATGAACATTTGGTATATGCATATACTTTAAAGAGAAATGATTCTTTGCATGCCAAATTGATTTGGTTTTCCAAAGCTAATCCAATTGGATCCAAGAAGACTTGGATACCGAAATTTCCTTCCATAACTTCTTTTGTAGGTATGGACAATTTGACGACGTGAGGGATTCGGATTCGTGATGAGCAAGAGCACTCAAATGGAAATATTTGCTTAGCTCATCAATTTGTAGGGTAATGTATTTCATTTCTATACTTGTTTAAAATATCGTCTACTCATTCATGCTTAATGTTGATATTCTAAATATGCATATTATTTAGATATATCCATTGTGATGCACTTGTGTTAAATTGCATATCTTTTTGTGTTTATATTCATGTATGAAATGCTATTCATAGGATATTTCAATTGGTATTTATAATTGGTATCATTTATTTGCTCATATGTGATTTCTTGTGCTCATGTGTTTTAAACTTGCTATCTTTTAAAATTGAGCACAGTATGGTTTGAAAACCGGTTTGGATTTGTATATCCTTATGTTTTCTTGCCATAAACCACTCTCACTAAATTATAATGTGATTTTAATCTTATAAGTGAGAATTTATATCCATATAGTTTTAATGTGCTTAAAATCTTTTTCATATGGATATCATTTTGTACTTGTTTTAATTTGAACCAATTTTCAATTTATATCTTTGCTTTGTGTCTTGATGTTGTGTATTTATGCTTAAATTTGCTTATCTATTGTTGCACACACACTTCTTATATGAGTAGAATTATTCATTGGAATTCTTAGCTCATCTTGTCAAATGGCTTCTACAACCATTTTAGGGGACCCACTTATGGATTTCGTTAATTACAACGAATCCTACGGGTATAGAGGAGAGAATTAGAGACCCTTCGCCGAGGAGTCGATACATAAGATAAGACAGTTACTCATATTTGCACTCACATACGATTTTCAACTATTTCCAATTGGTATCATATTTTTTTCAATTGGTATCTATTCTATCTTCTATTCATTTGGATTTTGTTTTTCCTATGAGTTGATTGCATATTTGAACGTTCCATTGGTATCATCTTAGTTATATGTGCATGTTTTGATCAATTCATAAGTTAGATCATTAATTTCTATCACTTGTATTTCATTATATTTTATGTTTGGGCTCTAATGGTTTGGTATTCAAGTGATTGTGAGATAGGACTCATGAATCGATTGTTTGGACTTGCTTCTCAATTTTGAAAGTGAAAGGTTACGCTAGCGCCCCGGCCAACTACCGTGGCCAAATGCGGAACAAAATTTTTTCTACGAACGAAAACTTGGCACTAGAATAACACTAAACCGAATCTACCATAAACCCAACTAGCAAAAAGAGAAGCTATCTACTATGAAAAGAGTTATACCTTAAGACTCGAGTCCTTCGGGTCTTCACTCCTCTCCTTTAGCATGCTTCTAGTAGCGTCCATGATCGATCTTGATCATCAGCTCCTTGTGTAGAAGATGATCCACCCGAGAGTGTCTACTTTGGGCTCCTACCTCTAAACCGAGGTAACTAGGTCACTTGGTTTGCTAATCTAAGTGACCTAGGCGATGTAGAGAGTAATGATGGAGTGTTTTGTCTCAAGAACCCTAGGTTTCTCAACACATGAGACTATAAGGGCTTGAGGTAGAAGAGAAAAAGAGCTTGGAGGTGATGAGAGAGTTGTAGAGAGCAACCATAGACAAAACCAAAACTCAAGAGAGCTCAAGTGAATAATGGCTCAGATATTTCCACTAATAAAGCAAGTATGGCAAAGATAATGATAAACAATTATTTCCATCACAAAATATCTAGATATTTTGTTGCCTCAATAGTAATCCTTAACTCACTAAGTGGATTAATAATTTAGCCATGATTCGCTTAAGAAAAGTCAACACCTCATACCTCCACCTCATTAACCATTTAACTAAATGGTTAAAACAAATAATGAGTTTTCTTCTTCTATAAGCACCTTGCACAATAACAAGAATGACCCTAATCGTATATACATACTCGTATCCGTATTTCGAAAAAGACGAATACAAAAAAGATGAAAATAATCCATCAATATAATACTAGTATCTCGCTTAAACCAAAGCCCTCTAGTATTATCCGCCCGAACATCATGCGTGCACAAGTACACATATGTGATCGAACCCTACCGTAAAACCATACAGCTTCTACATCATTTCGCCCGAAGCAGGGAAACCCTCTGTGTGGGATTCTAAAGACTCGATAGTACGCTGGCAGTGGGTTTAACCACAAGCACGTCAGCGGCACTATCTGTACATAACGGCTACCCAGGTACCTGTCGAAAAGGAAAGCTGACGAGCAAACTCATCTGGATCCCTACTGAGCCTATCCGTGACAATATCCGTACAGTTCGGTCTCTTTGTCTAAGAGTATCGCATACCGGGTTTAGGAGGTGGTAAACGTCAGACCCTAATAACCCGATAATTCGCGCTGATATGGCTCAGGACCAATCCAGAAAACTACTGATCAACCTATCAGTAAATCCCCAACTACCTTGGCCAAGATCTTATGATCCTGACCAATTGAACACAGTGTGATATCGACTCCCAATACCGGGAAAGACGAACCCCCAACAATTGCTCTCTGCCTCCATTCGGCTCGGGACTGTACCCAACCAAAACCTATTTTCACGACTCAGTAGAGCCGTGGTAGGGTGGTGATCAAAGTACAGTGGGAACTCACATGAGAAAAATGACGATCTTAGGTCTGAAGACTAACCTATACACATATCACCTGAGAACTTCCATCTGACGATAGGTATAGTACCATCTGGAAGTTCTCCGCGAGTCCGTCCCGTGTACTCACACCCAGTGAGCACCTGTATACGATCTTAGGTGCATTTGACCAATAGCTGCAGGACCAACCATTGCCCCTTGTCGGGGCTAGAAACGTATACACTAGTCTACTCTGGAGTATCAATGCCCAATCTTGATACTCTCGCGACTAGGAACCATTTAAGAATGTGCTTATGGACTACCCTGCTCCCACAAGTATGATCGTCATCACAACGCAGGTAGTCAAGCAAGATCCTATGGGCTTTATCAACATGTTACCGCAATATGTATAACATATGCCATGTTAAGATAAAGTCAAACCATAATAGTATACTACTGTATCAAGTCTTTATCAATAAGTGCAAACTGGATAAAGTATCAATAAAAAAATACACATATCCTGATAAAAGACAGCTGAAACAATATACTATATAACTGAGCAAGATTGTCCTATACATACATATCCCCAGCATCCATATGTATACATATACAATACTGGCCTCGAGGGCATAGATATCCAACAATCTCCCACTTGCACTAAAGGCTGGTAATTACCGTACCGAATACCCAACGTCTGCATTAAGGCCAGCTGCAGGCATACCGCATACCCAACATCTCAAAAAATCGCTCGAACTGCGTTTGAGGGAGGGCCTTTGTAAATGGATCCGACGTGTTCTCTTTTGTATCCACTCTCCGGACCTCGATCTCCTGGCGATCTACGATCTCCCTGATCAAGTGATTCCGCCTTAAGATGTATCTGGATTTCTGATGGGACGGTGGTTCCTTTGCTAAAGCTATAGCCCCATTGTTATCGCAATACAAAGGTATCGGATCAACAATGGACGGAACCACCTGAAGTTCAGTAATGAACTTCTTCATCCAGACCGCTTCTTTTGCGACATCGCTTGCAGCAATGTATTCAGCCTCCATCGCCGAGTCTGCGACGGTGTCCTGTTTGGAACTCATGCAACACACCGCCCCTCCGTTGAGGGTAAACACAAAATCCGAGACAGAATTGTTGTCATCCTTGTCACTCTGAAAGCTAGAATCGGTAAAGGACTTGACCCTGAGGTCTCTATTACCGAAAACCAAGAACATCTCCTTAGTCTTTCTCAGGTACTTGAGGATGTTCTTTACTATTGTCCAATGGTTCTCACCTGGGTTTGACTGATACCGGCTCACCACGCTTAGCGCGTAAGCTACATCTGGTCTTGTACATAGCATCGCATACATTATAGATCCTACCGCCGAAGCGTAGGGTATAGTGCTCATGTGAACCCTCTCCTCATCAGTCTTGGGAGGCATCTCCTTGGAGAGGGTGATTCCGTGCAATGCGGGTATGTTACCGCGCTTAGAATCTTCCATACAAAATCTCTTTAGTACGGTCTCTATGTACCTGAACTGCAAAAGTCCTAATAATCTCTTAGATCTATCTCTGCAGATCTTGATCGCCAGAATGTACGAGGCATCACCCAAGTCCTTCATGGAGAACCTTTGTGACAAGAACAGCTTGACTGATTGTAGCATAGGAATATCATTTCCTATCAAAAGAATGGCGTCCACGTACAAGACTAGGAATACGACAGTTCGTCCTACAATCTTCTTATAAATACATGGCTCATCCTCGTTTTTGATGAAGTCAAATTCCGTGACTGTTTCATCAAAACAAATGTTCCAGCTCTGCGATGCCTGCTTTAATCCATAAATGAATTTGAGCAACTTGCCACCTTCCCGCTGCTCCCACTGTCTACAAAACCTTCTGGCAGATCTATATAAACGCACTTTTCCAAACTTCCGTTTAAAAAAGCCGTTTTGACGTCCATCTGCCAGATCTCATAGTCATGGAAGGTAGCAATGACAAGTAGGATCCGAATGGATTTGAGTATAGCCATTGGAGAAAAGGTTTCATCATAGTTCACACCTGATCTTTGACGAAAACCTTTTGCAACGAGTCTAGCCTTATAGGTTTCCACATGCCCATCTACACCAAATTTCCTTTTGTAGATCCATTTGCATCCAACAGGTTTTTGTTGGAGATAGTACCCTCATAGTCAATTATTGGATCGCAGGTACGTGATTGCAATGATTGCGGAGGACCTATCCCGGTAGGACAGTCTTACTCGAGATGATAGTATGCTATCTGGTTTGCCTTTATCAGTCGTGTACATGTTCAGGTGACTGATTGCATGTTACACTTTGATAGAGCCCTTAGGATCTTGCTTTACTACCAACAGTATGATGGCGATCATATACGTGAGAGTTGGGTAGTTTATATGCATATCCTTAATTGTGGTCCCTAGTCGTGGGAGTTTCGATACAGGGCATCGATACTCCGGAGTAGACTAGTGTATACAGTCAAGACCCCGACGAGGGGCGGTGGCCGGTCTCACAAGCCACTGGTGTAGTTGGATCACCTAAGATGTATACAGGTGCTCATTGGGTTATGAGTACACCGGACAGGACTCGCCGGGAATCTGCTAGTTAGTATTATATCTACCGTCAGATAGCAGTTCCCTGGTGACATGTGTACAGGTTAGTTCATCGACCTGAGGTCGTCATTTGTCTCGTGTGAGTTCCCACTGTGCTTTGATTTCTACCCTACCACGGCTCAAAGGAGTCGTGCAAACAGGTAGCTTTTGGGTACAGTCCCGAGCCATATGGAGGCACGTGAGCGGATCGGCAGGGGATTCGTCTCTCCCGGTATTGGGGGCGAGATCGTGCTGTGTCTAGGAGAGCCATTACACAAAGCCCACGGCCGTGGCACGAGATTTACTGGTAGGTACTCCAGTAGTATCTCAGGGTGTTATTGGGCTTCACTCCGACGCGACTTATACTGCTATTGGGGGTCTGACGTTGCTAGCCCCCTAGGCGGATATGCGATACTCATTGACGAACGGACCGGACTGTATATACATTGTCACTGTTAGGCTCAGTAGGGTTTTTCGGAGGAGTTCGCTCATCGGTCTCCCTTGAGTTCGCTCCTCGGCCACCCTTGAGGTCAGTCCATGGGCAGCCGTTACGCATAGCTAGTGCCGCTGACGGTTTGTGGTTAAACCCACTGCCAGGGTGCTGACGAGTCATTAGAGTCCCCCACAGGCAGTTTCCCAAGTTCGGGCGAAACGTTGTAGAGGCCGTATGGTTTTATGGCAGGGTTCGGAAAATGCACGTGCGTTTACGCACGTGTCGATTTTCGGACAGATGATACTGGTCGGCTTTGGTTTAAGCCGAATCCGAGTATTATATTGAGTAGGTATAATATCTTTGTCTCAGTTGCATTTGTATTCGGTCGTAATACAAATGCAGGTATATTTATACAGTTTCGGGGTTGTCCTGAAATTCGTTTCAGGATCACTTTTGGAAGTTGCCAGTTTCCAGTTTTCTATCAGCCGTCTTTTAACATTCGGTTAAAGACGGATTTATCTTTTCTTCAGATATGAGTGAGTCATCATTCTAGAAGCTTCTAGAAGTGATGATGAGGCATATGACTCATTAGTGCATTAATGGTTTCATTAAAGGCATGATGAGGTGTTTAAGTGACTCATGGTTTTCATTAATGAGTTTTGTTTAGCTAAGGATATTTCTTCTTGATCTTTTGAGTGAGAAGCTTTCTTATAGTCACCCTTTGCTCCTACACTCACTCTCCTCCTTCATATATGAATAGAAAGCCTCCTCTCTCATAAATACTCTCACTTGATTCATTTGGAAAAGGTTATGATAGATATTTGGGGTGTATGGAATTCACAGATCATTTCATTCCATCACCCGATTTCCACGGCAACTTCATTAACCGATCGTCCACGGATTTGGACGAAGTGAGACAAAGTCATCTACTCATTCTCTACATCATTCTTGGTCGTCTCTTTTAGCAAACTTGACGATCGAGTTGCCTCGAGTCAGAGGCGGGAGCCCGTTTAAAGAACCGATCATGTGGTGCCACCTCGACGAGGAGATCGGAGATCGACGAGATCGGAGCAGCCGCAACGGAGCGTGGGATGATGGTTGAAGAACGAAGGACTCGGATCGTTCGGTATAACCATTCTACACTCTTTACAGTTTGTTAGTTTAGCAATAATGGCAGATCCGGGTTAAAGTATACGATAGCGCCAAGTTAAAAGTTTTTGTTCCGCATTTGGCGTCTGTAGACTGCCGGGGCGCTAACGTAGACTTACAGTGGTATCAGAGCCCAACCATTTTGCTATACTAACTTGTGCTAACACGTTTAAAATATCGATCCGACCGGAAATCGAAAATTGCAAAAATCACAAAATTCAAGCCCGACAGTTTCTGTTAAATTTAAACGGTCTCAAAATTTATTTCTGGATGTCTTAAAAATCCGTGCAGGGAATTCTAAGAACCACGACCAAATTTGGGATCGTGATCCCTCCAGACTGCCGCGGAAGGGCGGCCAAACCCATGGTTTGGCCGCGCAACCGCGGCCACGTGGGGAGCACGTGCTCCCAAATTTGGACAGTGGGTTCTTTGATTGATTTTGGGGTTTTTGGAATATAAAGTTTTGGCCCAGATTTTGTTACTGTTCACCAGTAAGCTATGGGGCCCACTTTTTGATATTTGGTCTTTGGTCGATCGAAATTTAAACACGTTAGTTTACAGTGCTTACATTATATCTCCGACCGGGAATGTCATTTGATCGGTAAACCGCGTTTAATTGCTATAGTTCTTTTAGACGGGTTTGCGAACGTGACATTCGCGTTGATGTTCTGTGTTGTGCTGTAATGTTGCGGATTTGTCGTGGTGGATAGCAGTGTGCAATGGTAGTACAGTTTGAGTTTATTTGTACATTTGATATTGCGGGGCGAGCGTCCAACTTGTGGACTGCCGTCACTGCCTGTTGTATAATATTCTTTTGGGGCACGACCAGGTTGCGGTCGATGTACCTTTTGTACTATTTTTCATTACTGTACTAGGTTTTGCCCCGAGACGGAGTGCACGGATAGCCGGGTTCGGGAAAGCAACGGGTCCGCATCTCATGGTTTTGAGAGGCAGAGGGGCCCCACTTCAGAATTGGCAGACTATTCGCCGCACTCGTAGGGGGTACAGGTTGACCCAAGGAGGGGTGCTCAATTTACCGGATTCCGTGAAGTGCCGGGTGTTCCATTCACTATGCTGTGGGGACTACCTCGCTTCAGGTTTTGGCGGGTAACTTGCCACACCCGTAGGGGTCTAGGTTTCATTGCACAGGCTATCCACACGACAGGGGAACGTCGAGTTTCAACAGCGGCTCTGTGAAACTCGGGGATCCCAAATATCTGTATTGTTCTGTGATGCTTATTACTTTTCTGTAATGTTGCATATTATCACGCCTGGAGCGATTATGTATATTGGTTTATATACTATTAGATGTTGTATATGTTTTACACCCGCGCTAGTCCAGTCCCCGCTCTGTCGTTAGTTAAGTAACCTAACGGGTGATGACGGGATCCAGCGACGAATGCGGATGGCATATACGTACATTTTATTTTCGTTCTTTTCTGGTGTGATCGAATGATGGGACTGCGTTGATTCTGATCAACGCAAAGTAAAACAAACCTGTTTACAGTTGTTGGAACAAATTTAAAAAGTGTTATTGCAAAGACGTTTTCTTTTGTTATGCATAGCGGTATTCAGTGGAATATCCAGCACCTCATTCGACGAGGCAAGGGCCGATATCCCTTCACCGGGACCGACCCCTTGGACAGAAGTTTGCGTCAGGGTAATAACTTCACTATAGTCGATTACAAGTTGCTTTGCATAGCGGTATTCAGTGGAATATCCTGCACCTCATTCCACGAGGAAAGAGCCGAGATCCCTTTACCGGGAGTGACCTCTTTAGCAAAAGGTTTTCGCCACTATATTTTAAAAAGCTATCAGATTCCTTCAGCGATATCAAGTTCACTACGCTAAAGGTTTTTCGCCAAAAACCAGCCGTAGCCCTCCGTCATTTCATATGGATGGTCAGTAGTATTCAAGCTATGTTGGTCTAGCACTTAGCTAGGACATAGTGATTGGTAGCTGCTGGGGTGTTCACATGTTGCATAGATAGATGAGTTGGTTTGGGACAGTCGTACAGCCTTGTTGGCCCTTAGTCAAGGGCGAGTACGGGTGGGTTCAAATTAACAAGATAATGATGGGAAGAACTTGACATGTGACTTATGGTGGGCTGGCCTTTAGTCACGATCATAAGAGCATGGGGCAAAAACTATATCGGGAGTTTCTAAAGAAACTGAAACTTGCCAAGTATGCGCATACCATCTGGAGTATGAGTAACGTGGATGCATTCCATCACGTTATCATGCGATGAGAGTTGGATCCCGATTCCCACTGATGAGTTGGTTTACTCTTCGGGTGATCCCGATTGATTCTTCTTTAGGTTTGGAGGAGAATTTGACAGGACAGTGGGAGGTTTCCGGATTAGATAAAATGATAACCATTCTGATCTAGGTTAGAGTGCACGCAGAGTGTTTCTTTTCTCTCTCTCTCTTTGGCAGCGACCTTTGACCGACCCTAGACTATGACTCAGTGACCAAGTTGACCGAACCTTCTTAAAATACTGGTTTTTTGATTGTCTGAGTTGCATAAGTCATTGCCACTCCTTCTTTTACCCTTTGAATTTCTCAGAACACCCGTATTACTACGGATATCCACTTCCATTGGATAGAGCCATCGTATGGTTATATACGAACTCGAAGGAACTTCTTCGGGGATGGATCAAGGTTCAGGAGAAATAGAATTGGTTTATTCAGTTGTCTTTTATTATCACCTTCTCTCAGGTTGCGAGAGCTCCTTGGTTTAGGAGAGTACACCTATTACGCTTATTGGATAGTCTTATTCCAAACCATAGGCTGGTGCCGAAAGGTAGGGAATGAAGAAAACCAATTAGCCTAAGTAGGGTGTGCAGAAGGCAATATGTAAAGACAAAATAAAGGGATTAGAAAGTGGGCAAAGTAAATTGCGACTGATATCATTCACGACCAAAACCGCGCACTTCATCGCCGCTCCTATTTCACCTTTAAAAAGAATAAGGTATTATTCAGTTGTCTTTTATCGTCACCTTCTCTCGAGTTGCGAGTACTCCTTGGTTTAGGAGGGTACACCTATTATGCTTACTGGATAGTCTTCTTCCAAACCATAGGCTGGTGCCGAACGGTAGGGAAGGAAGAAAACCATTTAGCCTAATGATGGTGTACAGAAGGTAACGACTAAAGACAAATAAAGGGATTTGGAGAGATGGCAATAAAATATACGGTTGAAGTCATGAATTGGATTATGGAAGAGGCATTGCTATGAATACCAGGATACCCCTACGAAACATTTTCATGTTTCAGTGCATTGTTAAAAGAAAAACTGTTTTCCCGATTAGACACTTACTCCAAGGGTATGTATTTGCCAGGTTTCATTCTCATATCTGTATGGTTTTACAGATGATGAGTGGGAGTAAGATATTGGGAATTAGGTGATCATCCTCATTATATCGGAATTCGTTGTAATTGGTGATATTTGAGGAAATCGCCAGGGTACAGTTTTCCACCTACAACGCACAGGTTTTGAGTTATTTAACTCAGCGGACTTATACAGAGTATTGTATGTTGTCCAGTGTCCATCAGGACAAAGGGGTAGGTCCTCGTACTATGTTCTATTTACTTATAACTTCTCTAGTATTTAGACGAGTGTTTCGTAGAAATACAAGGTCTAAGTTTTGAGAAGTTGTGGGTATAAGAATAAAGTAGAGAACCAGGTATCACAAGTATCGGGATTCTTCAAAGAGATCGAAGATGTAGATTCTTGTGATTGGTATTCAAATGATAGTGATGGTTTAGAGAAACGTGTTTCTCTTTCAGGTTGCTCATAATTGGATGGATTCCTAAGTTGAGTAATGCCGATTAGCCTCTTTCCATTAAGTTGATATGCACTGGAGACAGATGCATGGATTGAATATGGTTCCAATTAAATAAGTGCCAAAGTTTCTGTATTGGATATAGAATGGATCATACCTTAAGAGATATTAAGGTACGGGGAGTTGTCCAGCTTATGATTAAAACCAGACACTGGATAACTCAGGGCACGTTTCTGTAATGGCTGTTTGTGGGTTGACCCTGGCTATGACGAGGGTTGATATTCTACCATTTGGAAGATCAATAGTGATATTGTTCTTGACTCGCCACAGTTTTAGTAAAAATGGATCTTTTTCAGAAAACAGTAGTGGGAGTATGGTAGAACTGGAAGTGATTCTAGAACCGCGAACGATTACGGAAAATTTAATAGGACCTATACATTCAATCAGGTTTGACATTCCAATAGCCACTCCGCAGATTTGGTAGGTAATCTCAGACACCCGAGAGGTACTTCGGTAGCCTCAAGGACGGTGACAGGGAGGTTCTTATCTACCCAGACTTGACACTACTGTTGTCCCAAGTTATGAGACCCGGTAGGAGGGTTGTCATAGTCAGTGGGAGCAACGGAAGCATGGTGGGCAAGTAGCTTATGTCTATTTATAGACTTGAGCAGTTATAACGGAGATAGATCATCTAATTTTGATGTAACAGTCATGGTTTTGACTTCAATCAGAATAAGGGATGGATCAGTTAAGAAGGTAGTAGGGTGTGATGTCATGGTATCTGGATGACATACACAGAGTAGGAAGTAAAATTCCTATACTACGATCGGTTGTACTGTGGTCGTCACACAGTTGTTTCTCCAGACAGGATATGGATATAATTTTTGACATTCTGGTTTCTAGATCTATGGTTTTAGATCTGGATTTGGGTAGTTTCCCAATGTGGGTACTTTGACAGATATTCTAATGGTTTTTGGAATAGTTGACTCCTACAATGGTGGTGTACCTGTAGGTGATGGAGTCACCCTCTCTAAAGATGTCTTACAGACTAAAGGGGAGAGGGATGCGCATGATTGGCAGATCACTTGCTTAGGCAATTGAGTCAATCATGAGATGTCAAGTACCGCACCAAATGTTGTTTTTGCACTAGCTGCAATAAGTTTGTATTAATCCAATCCTGGAGAAACATAAGGAAGCAGTTTTAGAACATTAGTACATGTTCTAAGGATTTGATAGCGGCAGCCTCTTTCGGGAGACGGTTATCATTCCAGGCTTCAAAGGTGACATAGATGACAGAGTGATTGTCAGAGTTTTAGTTTTCCCTCTGACGAGGGACAGTATTATGGACAGGTGGTTCCAGAGGATACTGTGGGTGGCATGGTGCCGGATACTGATTAGGTTCAGTGATCCATACAGTCTAAGAAGTTTGGATATGGAGTTCATTTATGAACTAAGGTCCCATCAGATATCCAGACATATTCTAAGACAGGTACTACTCAATTCGGGAGATGGCTTTCTCCGCGAACTTGAGATTAAGAGAGATATAGAAAGAAACTTCTAGGCGGATCCACTCACTGAGGCTATTTCTCGAACACAATAGTTTTACAAACGGGCTTTGTGAAACTGATTAGTAGAGGAGTTGGATGTTCGGTTTCACACGGGCTGTGAGTAGTCGACATCGCAATATTAGCCTTGAGTGCAAGTGGGAGATTGTTGGAGATAGTACCCTCATAGTCAATTATTGGATCGCAGGTACGTGATTGCAATGATTGCGGAGGACCTATCCCGGTAGGACAGTCTTACTCGAGATGATAGTATGCTATCTGGTTTGCCTTTATCAGTCGTGTACATGTTCAGGTGACTGATTGCATGTTACACTTTGATAGAGCCCTTAGGATCTTGCTTTACTACCAACAGTATGATGGCGATCATATACGTGAGAGTTGGGTAGTTTATATGCATATCCTTAATTGTGGTCCCTAGTCGTGGGAGTTTCGATACAGGGCATCGATACTCCGGAGTAGACTAGTGTATACAGTCAAGACCCCGACGAGGGGCGGTGGCCGGTCTCACAAGCCACTGGTGTAGTTGGATCACCTAAGATGTATACAGGTGCTCATTGGGTTATGAGTACACCGGACAGGACTCGCCGGGAATCTGCTAGTTAGTATTATATCTACCGTCAGATAGCAGTTCCCTGGTGACATGTGTACAGGTTAGTTCATCGACCTGAGGTCGTCATTTATCTCGTGTGAGTTCCCACTGTGCTTTGATTTCTACCCTACCACGGCTCAAAGGAGTCGTGCAAACAGGTAGCTTTTGGGTACAGTCCCGAGCCATATGGAGGCACGTGAGCGGATCGGCAGGGGATTCGTCTCTCCCGGTATTGGGGGCGAGATCGTGCTGTGTCTAGGAGAGCCATTACACAAAGCCCACGGCCGTGGCACGAGATTTACTGGTAGGTACTCCAGTAGTATCTCAGGGTGTTATTGGGCTTCACTCCGACGCGACTTATACTGCTATTGGGGGTCTGACGTTGCTAGCCCCCTAGGCGGATATGCGATACTCATTGACGAACGGACCGGACTGTATATACATTGTCACTGTTAGGCTCAGTAGGGTTTTTCGGAGGAGTTCGCTCATCGGTCTCCCTTGAGTTCGCTCCTCGGCCACCCTTGAGGTCAGTCCATGGGCAGCCGTTACGCATAGCTAGTGCCGCTGACGGTTTGTGGTTAAACCCACTGCCAGGGTGCTGACGAGTCATTAGAGTCCCCCACAGGCAGTTTCCCAAGTTCGGGCGAAACGTTGTAGAGGCCGTATGGTTTTATGGCAGGGTTCGGAAAATGCACGTGCGTTTACGCACGTGTCGATTTTCGGACAGATGATACTGGTCGGCTTTGGTTTAAGCCGAATCCGAGTATTATATTGAGTAGGTATAATATCTTTGTCTCAGTTGCATTTGTATTCGGTCGTAATACAAATGCAGGTATATTTATACAGTTTCGGGGTTGTCCTGAAATTCGTTTCAGGATCACTTTTGGAAGTTGCCAGTTTCCAGTTTTCTATCAGCCGTCTTTTAACATTCGGTTAAAGACGGATTTATCTTTTCTTCAGATATGAGTGAGTCATCATTCTAGAAGCTTCTAGAAGTGATGATGAGGCATATGACTCATTAGTGCATTAATGGTTTCATTAAAGGCATGATGAGGTGTTTAAGTGACTCATGGTTTTCATTAATGAGTTTTGTTTAGCTAAGGATATTTCTTCTTGATCTTTTGAGTGAGAAGCTTTCTTATAGTCACCCTTTGCTCCTACACTCACTCTCCTCCTTCATATATGAATAGAAAGCCTCCTCTCTCATAAATACTCTCACTTGATTCATTTGGAAAAGGTTATGATAGATATTTGGGGTGTATGGAATTCACAGATCATTTCATTCCATCACCCGATTTCCACGGCAACTTCATTAACCGATCGTCCACGGATTTGGACGAAGTGAGACAAAGTCATCTACTCATTCTCTACATCATTCTTGGTCGTCTCTTTTAGCAAACTTGACGATCGAGTTGCCTCGAGTCAGAGGCGGGAGCCCGTTTAAAGAACCGATCATGTGGTGCCACCTCGACGAGGAGATCGGAGATCGACGAGATCGGAGCAGCCGCAACGGAGCGTGGGATGATGGTTGAAGAACGAAGGACTCGGATCATTCGGTATAACCATTCTACACTCTTTACAGTTTGTTAGTTTAGCAATAATGGCAGATCCGGGTTAAAGTATACGATAGCGCCAAGTTAAAAGTTTTTGTTCCGCATTTGGCGTCTGTAGACTGCCGGGGCGCTAACGTAGACTTACAGTTTTACCCCAGGTGGAGTAATATCTAAGGTCCACACTTTATTAGTGTACATGGACTCCATTTCGGATCGCATAGCATCCAGCCACTTATCAGAGTCCCTACTGATAATGGCCTGCATGTAAAGGATAATCTTCTTCCAAGATGCAATCCTCTCGATCCCCGTCTATGAGAAAACCGTAGTATCTTTAGGGCGGATGAGAAATTCTACTAGATCTGCAGAGTGGCTGAGACTCGTTCAGGCTTATTGAATCATGAGGTTCCACCAAATCTTCAGTTATAGTTTGTCCCTCTTGAATTTCTTCCAGTTCTACCGCGCTCCCACTAATTTCTTTTGCAAGAAATTGCCACTCTAAAAAGGTGGCATGCTGAGCAATAAACACCTTCTGTTCCTTGGTGTGGTAGAACAAATATCCATTTGAATGCTTGGGATATCCTACAAACTTACATAAAACTGACTGTGCCTGTAGTTTTTCCGGATTCTGGTTTTTCATATAGATACGCTGCTATTTCAAGCGCAATCCCCAAAATGAAAGAGGCAACTCAACACTACTCATCATGGAGCGAACCATATCCAATATGGTATGATTCCTCCGCTCCGATACACCATTGTGCTATGGTGTATGCGGAGGAGTAAGCTGAGAGAGAATACCATTCTCTTTTAGAAAGTCCCGGAATTCCGTACTTAAGTACTCCCCTCCTCTATCAGATCAGAGGATCTTGATACTTTTTCCAGTCTGGTTCTCAACTTCGTTCCTGAATTCTTTGAATTTCTCAAAAGCTTCAGATTTTTGTTTCATAAAATACACATATCCGAACCTAAAGAGATCGTCAGTGAATGTGATAAAGTATGAGAACCCACCCCGTGCTTGTATAGATATCGGACCACATACATCACTGTGTATGAGTCCCAAGAGCTCTGCTGCTCTTTCTCCGTGTCCGGTGAACGGAGATTTTGACATCTTTCCCTTGAGACAAGACTGACAAGTTTCATAAGATGAAAATTCGAACGTATTCAAAAGTCCATCTTTATACAACTTACTTAGTCTTTTCTCCCCGATATGACCAAGTCTACAACGCCACAAGTAGGATTCGTTTGTTTCTGAACTTTTCCTCTTGTGTGTGTTTTGTACACTGAGAACTGTGTTTTGATTTAGAACCTAGATACCATTACACAGCGTAACTTCTGTAACCAATACCTGATTAAGGTAAATGTTCATGACATTTCTATCAAAAACAAACTTATATCCATCTTTATCAAGTGAAGAAACTGATATGATATTTCAAACTATGGAAGGTATATAGTAGCAATTGTTCAAAATCATAGTATTGCCTCTTGGCAACACAAGAAGATATTCACCGACGGCTGCAGCATCAACTTGTGCTCTGTTCCTTACTCTGAGGAAAATATCACCAGGTCCAACTATCCTACTTTTTCTCAATCCCTGCAATAAATTACAGATATGAGATCATGATCCGGTATCTAGTACCCAGGAGGTAGGACTGACCGAAAAACAGTTCTCAATAACAAAAACAGCTAAAGAAGACGCAATAATTTGCTTCTTCTTCGTTGGGGTCATCAAGAAATTCATGCAATCCCCTTTCTCTTGCTCACACTTATGACCGCCATCATAAGTTAGAGCTAAACTGATGTTCCCCAGCCTCGAATAAGAATTCGGATCGGTCAAGCGATATATTTTACTATCTTGATTAGGGCGTAAAATGGTTGCTACCTGGAGAGAGAGAAAATAAACACTTAGCGTGCTCTCTTGCAAGATTAGATTGGTTATTAATTTGTCTAATCAGGATGGCTCCCACTATTTCCTCAAATTCTTCTTTAAACCTTAAAAGAAGAATTAGTCAGGATTAATCGCACGTTGCAATACTTGCTTAACCTTTCAGCCAGGCTAGTGTTGGTACTTCAAGAGAGGTTTTCCAACGCTTTCACGAAGTTTCTTAATTATATAACATCTTTTCCCTAGAGGCGTAGCCCCGCTAACACCGTTCTCAACACCTACTTGGTTTATAGCATTGGTTGTTAAGTGAAATAATCTCCCGAGAGTAATCCTACTCATCAGTGGGATCGGGATCCAACTATCATTGTGTGATGACCTAGATGAAATCCACTTTAGTCACCACACTCCAGGAGGTATGCTAAATCTGCAAGTTTCCTATATGTTTGAAACTCCCGATGTGATTTTTGCCCCAAGCGGCTTCATGAACTTGAAAGAGGTCAACATGTCATAAGTCGCAAGTGAAGTTCAACCCGTCATTGTCCTGGATTAATTTAGACCCACCTGCACAAGACCTTGACAGAGGTCAAAATGACCGTGCAACGTTCCTAAATAATCGCATATCTATGAAATAAACAAGCATTACTTAGCTACCATTCACTATGCCTTGACAAAGGTCAACATAGATAGCATGAATACTAAGTAATACTTGTAAGAAATGACGGAGGGCTGCGGCTGGGTTTTTGGCGAAAACCCCGTTAACGTAATGAACTTGATATCGTTGAAGGAACCTAAGGAGTTTTGAAAAGGAGTGGTTTAAGCTCCGCTTTTGAAAACTTCTTGTTTTTGAAAAACCGAGTAATCTACAGTATAGACTTTTGCTCAAGAGGTCACTTCCCGCGAAGGTATCTCGGCTCTTGCCTCGTGGAATGAGGTGCTGGATATTCACAACCGAATACCGCTATGCAAAGCGAAAGAATATAACTGTAGTTTTTCAAAATTTGTTCCAACAACATCTTTTTAGGTTTCATTTCTTGCATTAATCAAAATTAATGTGTAAAATCATTTAACCTAGCACACCACAAAAGAACGAAAATATGATGTACGTACATCCGCATTCGCCACTGGGCCCCGTCATCGCCCGTTAGGTTACTTAACTAACGACAGAGCGGGGGCTGGACTAGCGCGGGTGCAAAACATATACAACATCTACCAGTATATATATAAGTATATATAACATTTGTCTCAGGCATGATATAATCAACATCACAGAATCTCAGCCAACAATACAGAATGGTGGACAATCTTGGAGCCCCGGGTTTCATTCGATTCGCAAATAAAACACGGCGTTCCTGGTCGTGTGGATAGTCTGTGCAATGAAAACCTGGATCCCTATGAGCGCGGCAAGTTACTCGCCAATCCCAGAAGTGAAGCAACCCCTTTCAACAAAGTGAATGGGCCACCCAGCACTTCACGGAATCCGGTAACTTAGACGCCCCTCCATGGGTCATCCTATACCCCCTACGAGTGCGGCAAATAGCCCGCCAATTCTAGAATGAAGCCCCGTCCGTCCCAACGCCATGAGATGCGGGCTTGTTGCCTTCTAGAACCTGATTATTCGTGCACTCCACCGTAAGGTAATCCTAGTACAGAAAATGAAAATAATATGTACAAATGGTGACATCGACCTTGACCCGGTCGTGCCCCAAAAAAAATACAACCCGGCAAAGACGTCAGTCCATATGTCGAACGCTCGCCCCGCAATATGAATATACAAATGAATCTTAACTGTACCACTAATATTGCACCACAAGCTATCCACCACGACTATCCAACCACAATCACAGCACAAACATAAAACATCAACGCGAATGTCATGTTCGCAAACCCGTGTAAAAGAACATATAGCAATTAGACGAGTTATACCGATCGAATGACATTCACAGTCGCAGATAAAAGTGAATGTACTGTAAATTATTAATCAGTTTCAAATATAACGACTTTGAAATACTCTGAATTGCCCCAAACTCAAAGACAACAGAATATCAAACTTGGGCAAAACAAACAACGCCTGAAACCCAAACTCCACAAGCTAGAGAGAATGAAACAAAAACGATGCGATTTCTCCAATTCCAAACCGGTGAGTCCGGTTTTTTTTTGCATTTTGGCCGGTCAATTTTGGGTGAAATTGCTTCGTTTTTGTTCTAGGTTCATCTCATAGTCAAAGGATCACTTTGCAATTGTTTAAAAAAATTTGGAGCCACTGGAAAAATCGACAGAGAAGTGAAGTTTAGTTTCAATATTTTGGAGTTGTTTCGGTTTCGTTATTTTAACAATGTCTAAACTTGCTAGTCTACGGTTTATGGACTGTCTCTGATACCATGAAAAGTTACGCTAGCATCCCGGCCAACTACCGTGGCCAAATACGGAACAAAATTTTTTCTACGGACGAAAACTTTGCGCTAAAATAACACTAAACCGGATCTACAATAAACCCAACTAGCAAAAAGAGAAGCTATCTAGTATGAAAAGAGTTATACCATGAGACTCGAGTCCTTCGAGTCTTCACTCCTCTCCTTTAGCATGCTTTTAGTGGCCTCCATGATCGAGCTTGATCGCCGGCTTCTTGTGTCGAAGATGATCCACCCGAGAGTGTCTACTTTGGGCTCCTACCTCTAAACCGAGGTAACTAGGTCACTTGGTTTGCTAATCTAAGTGACCTAGGTGATGTAGAGAGTGATGATGGAGTGTTTTGTCTCAAGAACCCTAGATTTCTCAACACATGAGACTATAAAGGCTTGAGATAGAAGAGGAAAAAAGCTTGGAGGTGATGAGAGAGTTGTAGAGAGCAACCATAGAAAAAACTAAAACTCAAGAGAGCTCAAGTGAATAATGGCTAAGATATTTTCACTAATAAAGCAAGCATGGCAAAGATAATGATAAACAATTATTTCCATCACAAAATATCTAGATATTTTGTTGCCTAAATAGTAATCCTTAACTCACTAAGTGAGTTGATAATTTAGCCATGGTTCACTTAAGAAAAGTCAACACCTCATACCTCCACCTCATTAACCATTTAACTAAATGGTTAAAACAAATAATGAGTTTTCTTCTTCTTTAAGCACCTTGCACAATTACAAGAATGCCCCTCATCATATATACATACACGTATCCGTATTCTGAAAAATACGAATACAAAAGAGACGAAAATAATCTATCTATATATTACTAGGATCCGGCTTAAACCAAAGCCCTCTAGTATTATCCACCCGAACATCATGCATGCACAAGTACACGTATGTGATCGAACCCTTCCGTAAAACCATACGGCCTCTACATCGTTTCGCCCGAAGTAGGGAAACCCTCTGTGTGGGACTCTAAAGACTTGACAATTCGCTGGCAGTGGGTTTAACCACAAGCACGTCAACGGCACTAGCTGTATTAACGGCTACCCAGGTACCTTTCGAAAAGGAAAGCCGACGAGCAAACACATCCGGATCCCTACTGAGCTTATCCGTGCAATATCCGTACAGTCCGGTCTCTTCGTCTAAGAGTATCGCATACCGGTTCTAGGGGGTGGTAAACGTCAGACCCTAATAACCCGATAATTCGTGCTGATGTAGCTCAGGACCAATCCGGAAAACTACTGATCAACCTATCAGTAAAACCCAACTGCCTTAGCCAAGGTCTTATGGTCCTGACCAATCGAAAAAAGTACGATATCGACTCCCAATACCGGGAGAGACGAATCCCCAACAATCTTTCACTGCCTCCATGCAGCTCGGGACTGTACCCAACCAAAACCTGTTTGCACGACTCAGTAGAGCCGTGGTAGGGTAGTGATCAAAGTACAGTGGGAACTCACACGAGACAAATGACGATCTCAGGTCTGAAAACTAACCTGTACACATGTCACCTGAGAACTTCCATCTGACGATAGGTATAGTACCATCTAAAAGTTCTCCGCGAGTCCGTCCAGTGTACTCATACCCAGTGAGCACCTGTATACGATCTTAGGTGCATCTGATCAATGGCTGCGGAACCAACCATTGCCCCTTGTCGAGGTAGAAACGTATACACTAGTCTACTCTGGAGTCTCAATGCCCAGTCTCGATACTCACGCGACTAGGGACCATTTAAAGATGTGCTTATGGACTACCCTGCTCCCACAACTATGATCGCCATCACAACATGGGTAGTCAAGCAAAATCCTACGGGCTTTATCAACATGTAACCGTAATATGTATAACATATGCCATGTTAAGATAAAGTCAAACCATAATAGTATACTACTGTATCAAGTCTTTATCAATATGTGCAAGCTGGATAAAGTATCAATAAAAACAAAACAACATATCATGATAAAAGACAACTGAAACTATATTCTATATAACTGAGCAAGATTGTCCTATACATACATATCCCTAGCATCCATATGTATACATATACAATACTGGCCTCTAGGGCATACATATTCAACAGAGAGATTCAAGAGATTGGGATATATAAGTATTGCTCTATTGAGGTATAATATTTTTCACATTTACTTCCCAATTCTTTTATTGTGCACATTTTTAAAAATCCATGTTTCTAAAGAAATACGCACACACTTTGTACATGCATAATATGATTATGATTTTCTTTGATACCCTATGGTTCGTATTATGACATGTATTCTAACTCATAAGTTCCAAAATTTGTTTTGCTTTTTATGAGTTAGCGCATGTTTTTGAGCTTTTCTTTGTATATCGTTTTTAAAACATGCTTTTGTGTATGAGTTAAGCTCCGCTTTCAAAATTGTTCATTTTCGTTCGATATCAATTCATACTTGCCTTTACATGCCATTAGAACTTGTTTATATCTTGCTCATGTGGCTATTTGGTGCATGTATCCTAGCTTTACTTTTCATATCTTTTTATATACATACTTTTGGATACGAGTTGAGATTCATTTTCAAAATTTGCATTTTATTTATGCTCGTATACATTTCCTAGTGTTCTCCTATACATACATTTAGGGGGAGTGATTCAAATGTTTGATTCGCTTTAGATGTACGCATATATTTAGGGGGAGCAGTTCAAACGTTTTAGTTTCTCTAAACACCCTTTTTGATTATGTCAAAAGGGGGGAGAGTAATAAGGGTTTTAGTATATTAATATCGGATATTTAGTCTTATTTGATATAGATATACTATTTCCTATTCATGTTTTGCCATCATCAAAAAGGGGGAGATTGATATAGCTTATGGATTTCGATGATCCATTTGTTTAGTTCTGATGATAGTTTAAACATGAATAGTTCATTTAGTGTCACTTACTTATCTTACTTATTATATCGACACTAAACTCGTATACACTTGTTGTTTAGCTTGCTTATCCTTTATCTTGTGTATACCGAGTAATATATCAATATCTCATGCTATACTTGTGTTATATTCTTGATATCAATATGAATTTTTATATACATGTGATCTATATCTTACTTCTCTTATTCCATGTATATATATAATTAGTATATCAATATCTCATATTTTGAGTTTGAGTTATATCTAGATATTGATATACTATTCATCATTGTGATATCAAAAATAATGAATGTTCATATACTTGTGTTTATTAACCTGCTTATATTTTATAATACTGTATATGATGAGCTTGGTCTTTGAGATTGCATTTCAGGTTATCGGATATCTCCAGACAAAGCTCTATAAAGGAGGATGGAGATTATTGAGATTAAATGGATATATCTAATGGAACTTGGAGGATATGGACAAGAGCTTCCCAAATTGAATATCAAGCTTTGTGAGTTCAAGCTATGTAGCTGAGAAATAAGGATTCTAGAGTTCAAGCTATGAATAGCCAAGAAGCTAGAAACCAAGTCCAAGTTTGAAGCGTCAAAGATCGAAGTTGAAGCAAAGTTCATTTGAAAATCAAAGATCGATTTCAAGACACAAGTGAGTGGAATGATGTGTTCAACTTTGAAGTGTCAAGTGTCGAAGATAATTGAAGAGCAATCGACCAACGCAAAGTTCAAGCAAAGCACCAATGTTTCAAGAGCTCGTGTCGAAGTGTCGAAAATTCAAGATTTCAAAGAAATGCGGCATCGACATAGGATTCTATGTAAGTACTCTATGGAATATAGTTATAATCAATTAGAGCTCTTGAACACTCGCACATGCTTGCACAAACGTTTTACATTGCATGAACTTTGGTGTTTTCGATTTAAAATTGATTTTCATCACAAAACACAAGTTTATGAGTTTTTATACATCAGACGTCTACCACCGTATGCTTCAGATGTCTGTCGTCTTACGGTGTGTTTATAAAATCCCCAAATATCAGAAATATTAGTTTTCATACGTTTTGTGCTACAGACATCTATCCCTTACTTGTTCAGACGTTTGTCTATTCTCTGTGTCTTCATATGGCATATTTTTATGAGATACAAATGTCTGTACATTGCTTATTCAGACGTCAGTCTATTCTTTGTGTTTTCTTATGGCCCATTTTTTATGAGAGACATACGTCTGCAGTTCATATGGACAGATGTTTGATGAAGATTTTCAAAATAGTTTTTTTGTTTTTCAGACGTTTGCCCATTGTTCCTCAGAAGTTTGTCTACAATCTGTGTTTTTTATTGCCTTCTTTAAAATGATCGACAGACATCTGCAGCTATACGGAACAGACGTCTAAAGAAGAAAGTTTTTGAACATATAGCCATTGGAATTTATTTTATTAAAACTTCAGACGTCTGTCCTATTGTACTTCAGACGTCTGTTCTTACTGGAAAAATACTGATTTGATTTATAATAGTTAGTTTTTTTTGTGGGGGGTTATAAAAGAGTTTTATGTTGGTTTTTTGAGCTCTTATCACTCAATATTTCGGTTTGCTAAATTCCTAAGTGATCAAGAAAGAAAAATCCCACATCTTATGAGAGTTAAAAAAGATTTTCATTTGCTTATCAATTCACTCTCACACACACAAAAGATTCAAGAGCTTAACTTGATAGTATTAGAGAGAGAGCTTTGAAAGAAACTCCTTTGTGAGTAATTGTGTTTCAAGTGTAATCTTTTCCTTGTTTGTATTTAGGATCTTGAGTGCAAGATTGCCATTATAAGAAGAGAGAGAATCTTCGTAGAAAGAAGAGCAATGAGCTTGTAAGGGAAGTGTTGTTCGTACTGGCAAACAGCGTGTAGTATTTTGAAGAGACGTGTTGGTTTGGCGTCCACCGGAAGCGGGGTTGTGTGTTGCTCACAGGCAACGTGTTTGACTTCAAGAGAAAGACGTATTTAGTGGAACGGGCTCGTGCACCTAAAGAAAGTGGATTAGGGGATCTCCCGAACCACTCTAAAAATCTTGTTTGTCTTGAGTTTGCAATTTCTCTATATTATGCTTAATTGATTGCAGGTTTTCATTGATAGAAATTGCATGCTGGATTATCATTGCTCTTTATGCTCATTCTTGCTTGATTGTGATCTTTATCTCTTGCTATATGTTATACTTCACAATTGTAGTTTGCTTTGTATTATATCATCTTGTCTCATATTGCCTAAGCTTTACAATTGAGGTTTTTGATTAGCAAGTGTATTGGTTAGATTTTTTTAATTTGGGCATATAGTTAGCATAGTCCTATTCGCCCCCCTCTACGACTATTTGGTGTGAGCTTCCACTGTTTTTCAAAGAATAGGCCAACATTTTTGAATTTCAAATAACGCATTCCAATTAATGTAGTAAATTGACACTTACTTTTATTTTTCTTTACAACTTGGTGTCACAGCAGCAGATTTCCTACTACAAGTTTAAAATTGAAGAGTATGCCAACATTATTGAATTTCAATTAACACATACTAATTAATGTAATAAAATGACACTTATTTTTGTTTTTCTTTACAACATGGTATTGCAGAAGCAGATTTCCTACATAAGTTTAGAATTGAAGAGTATGCCAACATTATTGAATTTCAATTAATACATACTAAATAATCACGTAACATGAACACTTACTTTCGTTTTTCTTCAAATGGAGTTATCATAGAAGCAGATTCCCTAACAGAAATTAAAAATAAAGGATTGTTATTTATTATTTAGGATAAAACAATATTCAACCTGTAACAATACATATGAATATACATGATACTTACTTTGGTGTTTCTATAAGGACTGTTGTTGTAAATCCCCGTTCCCATCAATAAAATCTTTCTATATTTTCCTAATCCCCCGAATGTTTTCCTATTTTTCCACGTAATTTTGTATGAAATTGGTCGCTAGGTTTTTTTTAGTATTTAAATTTTTCTAAACACTTAAAATAAAGCCCAAAACAATAAAAAAAAAATTAAATAAATATATAAATTCCCTAAAGCCTAGTCCACTTCCATATTTTTCCTTTACACAAAACTAAATAAACGTATGTAAATCCTCAGCCCGGCCCAAAGAAAATAAAAACAAATAAATTAAACTAAACTCCTCCGGCCCAACCCCTAACCCGTGCCCAAGCAAACCCGACCGGACCGTTATACCCTTCTTCCCCCACTAATCTCATTCTTCCTACTCCTTTTTCTTTCTGCACTCCCCACGTCGCCAACATCCCCGCCACGTCGCGACCACGATCCCACGCTCGTCGACTACGACCGCGTGCCCCCACGAGCTTCTCAAGCTCACCCTCGTTCCCCCTTTCTCCTCTCTCCCTCCTCACTCCCGTTCTCCCTCCTCTCCTCTCTCCAGAAAAAAAAACACCCAACTTCATCCCTACAACTTCCACTGCATTTTTTCCTTCACTACACTTACCTCCTCCTTCCTCCCATCTCCGACCACTCCTCAGACCACCGTCCACACCTCCCTGCTGAGCCCGACGACGACGACCACAATCACCGACCACCAGCTTAAACCATTGCGGCTCCTCACCATCTTCAACCCACCGCAAAGCCCCCTGCACACCATCTCGCCGATGATCACCAGCTCCCATCGCGCCGCCGGCCACCTCGTCGAACCCTCTGCATCATCAGCATCATCTCCTACCAACCCGAGCACACTCACTGCTTCCCTCCTCTCTCCTCGGCCACCAAGCTTCGAGCCTCGAACCCCCTGCTGCACCCTCGCCGGAGCTACCTCCGCCGACCACCGCCGACCCCAGCACACTCCCAAAAGCTTCACAGCAACCCACTTCGCCTCCAGTGATCACGAGCCACCGTCGAGCGTAGCCGAGCACAAGCCGTTACCGTGTCGTGCCTAGACGCGTGTGCGTCGATCCTTTGCCATTGTTCATAGACCGCTACCGTGCCATCATCATCTCCAGGCAAGTACCCTACTTGCTACATGCTAGATTATTCTGTTACAATTCAAAATCCAATTAATTCCGTGTAAATAATTCGTGTAAATTTTTATGACGCAAGTGTTTGATGCAAAACCCGAACGAAAACCTTCCATTAAACTGACGGAAATTGATCATATAAGCTGGCTCATATGGTAATGAACATTGTATTAAAATTTTACTGAAAAATATAATCGTTACTGACTTGATTGATCATCCCCGATTACACCCGTTAAAACTGAAAATTTCCCGCATCTGAAACTTGTAAAAATCATAATTAATTGTTTACAAATTGGAATGATGCATTTGGGGGCTCAAATCGAAGCCGACTCGACGACCTAGAACCCTATAAAAGTTTTAAATTGTTTATATACTGAAAATATGAAAGAAACTGGTTCGGAGAGCGGCTCTGGACTGCAATCCAGAGCAGCTCTGGCTGTTGATTTCTATCTCGTAATGCTTACCCCTTTGCTGCTTGAACTTGTATGTTGCGGAACCCTATACTTTAGTGAAGATGAAACAGTTAGCTAAATAATGAAAGTGATTTCACCCCTTTTTACCGTCGTTTACTATTTAAACTGTAATCTAAAAGAACAGGACGTATAGCAGTCCCAAACAGAAACAGAACTGATACCCTATTGTTGTACAGTACATAACTTCTGACGTAGAGGCGCGATTGAGAATACGTCTGGTGCGTTGGAAACCCTATTGAAAAACCTTTAATTATAGAGTCGCTAAATTCTGATCCCAACAGGGTGAAAATTGTGTCGTGAAACGGACGTTCAGTTCAGAAACGGAATTTCCTGCAGCGAACACTTAAAATGAAACGGCTGTAACTTGCAAACCCGAAATCCGATTGCACAGAAATAAATTTTGCTGAACTGCCGACTGAGTTTACTTGTTACCGTCTTTGTATAGTTTCACTGAATTTTGAACGTATGATTTAATGCAATTTTTATAAGTTCATAGGGTGCATAATAGTTCGTATTACACATGACTTGTTAACTGCATAAATGCACATATCTTACCCGATTGCCATACACCTAGTGATAGCGCGCATTATTATTCAGTGTATAATGCATTATCGTGCGTGAATGGTATTGGTTTAGGAGTGTCAAGTACGCCAATGGAAAAGTGAATGATTCGTGACAGTGAATAATACAGTGAACGGTGACAAAACCGTGTTATTGGTGCATACTTGTACACGACTAGACCATACTCATCAATAGTGTAAACCTGGGGAAAAGGGGGAAATCGAAATGGAAAGAGCATCGTAGTTAGCGAGGACAGTGATTTAGAGGATGATCATTCGAACAACGACTCTTATATATATATTAGGTTGGGCCTAGCGGTCCGGCTAACAGGGTTATATCCTGGGCGATAGCGGACCGTAGTCTCGGGTATGTACAAGACCCTCGTTAAACATGATCCTCCTTTCCACAACTCGATTTCAAAGATGACTTAGAGACTGATAGGGACACAGATCATACTTTGCATCATTTAGTGACATATTGATTACCTGCATTTTACTTCCACTGTTATTACCTTCTGTGCTTGTTACTTGTCACTATTATAATATTGCTATTACGTCGCTCTGACGACCTGAGTATGCATGCTCAGACCTCGAGGAAGAACCAGTGCAAGAGTCGGACTTGCCCTTCGAGCTTGCGGAGATTTAGTCGGGAGTACCTCATTCACTTTTTATGCTTTCCCTAAAGAGACCTTGTATTCGAATTTGGTTAGTAGTCCTTTTTCTTGTTTTATTGTAAATTGTGAACAATGAAAGTTGATGTAATAATTTAATGATGTATATCCTTTACTTCTGTGCTTTGTTTACTGATTACCATGTAATGCTAGAAGCCGAAGTGTGACTACGACGAGATTTTTCCTTGATCGTAGGAGCATGGCTGGCCTAGTCATCCCTCATTTTCCGTATTTTGGGAAGCGGGGCGTGACATGGTTTTGTTGGTATCAATGCCGCGTTTAGTAGTAAAGGATAACATTAACTACACCGTATTACATTATTTTCGCTTCACTATTCCTGGCTTCCATCCTTGTATCTAATCATATCTTTTTAAATATCTTCCAGCGATATGACGTCCCCGAACGACCACTCCTCGGACTCAAGTTCTCAGGATCGCACGGAGAGGATACTTAGTGCACTAACGACTCTCACAGAAGCTCAGGAGAGAAAGACGGACCTGCTCGCCAAGGGACTCAGGGCTATTACCGCAGTAGGGGGATCCTCTGCCCTCATTACTACCCCCGAGGGCACTGCTCCACCAGCTTTTTCTGCCAGAGCTGGCACCGTGTCAGATTTTCGGAGGTTACATCCAGCTGCATTTACGGGACTAGCCGAACCACTCGAGGCCGAGCAATGGCTAGTTAATATGGAGAACCTACTGACGGCCGCCAGGGTACCAGAGGAAGATAAAGTGAATGTGATAAATATCCAGTTGGAAGATGAAGCCCGTACTTGGTGGTCAGTGAAAGAAAGCAGACTAGAAAGGCCAATCGAATGGAGCAAATTCAAGGAGTACTTCTTGGACCACTATTTCCCTTCCACCACCAAGGCAGAGATGGAAGAAAGATTCATCCTACTGAAGCAGAATGGCCGTCCCGTGGACGTATACGCGGCAGAATTCAACCGTCTGAGCCGATTTGCTCCGTACACGGTCGCTTCAGAGGCCACTAGGGCCAGGCGCTTCTTACAGGGACTTGATTTCCAGCTGCAACAGTTGATTGCGTCACTCGAGATGCAGACTTTTGCACAAGTACTCAACGCGGCGCGAATTTAGGAGAAACTGATCAACAAATTCAGGAAGCCCCCGGTTGTTCCAGCACGCACCCACGCACCTTCTCGAGGAGTCATACCAGTTCACAGGCCTGGAACGACACAGATGAAGCGTCCATTTGTGCCCCAGCATCGCCCCCAGAGAAAGAACGTAGTTTGCGGCTACTGCAACAGAGATGGGCACACCCAGAAGGACTGTCGCCGCGCCAAGGGACAGTGTTTGATTTGCGGATCTAGCCAACACAGAGTTAGCGGTTGCCCCGAGCCGACAGAGTTACAGGGAGGGTCTGGACCGCAGCAGCAGAGATCATAGGAGCAGAAGCAACCCTACACAGGTCGCGGTCAGGGACGGGCTTTCACCTTGACCACCGAGCAGGCAGAGGCTTCAGGCGAAGTTGCCACAGGTATTCTACTCATACATTCCATGCCAGCTAGAGTACTATTTGATTCTGGAGCATCGCACTGTTTCATATCTGCGTATTTCGTTGATACACACTCCATACCACATGAACCACTAACCAAGGGTTGGGAAATACATACGGGTAATGGTGTTATAGTATCTAGTCGGGAATGTAGATCATGTCCGGTTGTAGTGTGTGGCAGGGAATTCTATGCGAATTTCCTTTTGATCGGAACAGGCAGCTATGGCGCAATTCTCAGGATGGATTGGATGAGTACCTTCCATGCAGTTATTGATTGCCGAGCAAGGAATGTGATATTCTGCATTCCCAATCACCCAGAGTTTATTTTCGAAGGCGGGAGCGAATCTTTGGAGCCAGCCAAGTATAGAGCCAAGCCAAAAGAGTTGACAACTATGGAGATTGATGAGAGCCCAGCCCCAGAGATTGTTCGGGATTTCCTGGACGTGTTTCCTGAAGATTTACCAGGTCTACCACCTCCACGCGTCTTGAAATTCTCGATTGATTTGACTCCAGGTACAGCACCAGTTTCCGAGGCCCCGTACAGAATGGCACCGGTTGAGTTGGCAGAATTGAAGAAGCAAATTGAAGAACTCCTGGAGAAGGGATTTATCCGGCCAAGCGTTTCACCATGGGGTACACCAGTTCTGTTAGTGAAGAAGAAGGATGGATCGCTGCGGATGTGTATAGACTATCGAGAGCTGAACAAAGTCACAATAAAGAACAAGTACCTAATTCTACGCATCGAGGAATTATTCAATCAGTTAAGTGGGGCCAAGATATTTTTGAAGTTGGATCTCTGTTCTGGCAATCATCAGATCAGAGTAGCGGCCGAGGACATATGCAAGACGGCTTTCAGGACCCGATACGGACATTATGAGTTCCTTGTGATGTCGTTCGGTGTTACCAATGCTCCAGCGATATTTATGGATTTGATGAACAGGGTGTTTGTGAAGTACTTGGACACGTTTGTCATTGTATTTATCGACGACATACTAGTCTACTCGAAGACCCAGGAGGAGCACATCGAGCATCTGCGCATGGTTCTACAAATTCTTCGGGAAGAAAAGTTGTACGCGAAATTGAGCAAGTGTGAGTTCTGGCTCGACAAGGTTCAGTTCTTGGGACACATTGTTTCGGGCGAAGGCATCTCAGTGGACCCGGCAAAGATAGAATCTGTCAAAGATTGGCCAACACCAAAGTCAAGGGCCGAGATCAGTAGCTTTCTGGGACTGGCAGGATATTACCGGCGGTTCGTCCAAGACTTTTCAAGAATCGCTGAACCGTTGACGAGACTGACACGAAAGGAGGTACCATTTGAGTGGACAGAGGAATGTACCCGGGCATTTGAGACACTGAAGCAGAAGTTAACCACAGCGCCCATTCTTACAGTACCAGATGATTCCGGTGGTCTGGTGATACATAGTGATGCCTCAGGGAAGGGCTTAGGCTGTGTTCTGATGCAGCACGGTCGGGTGGTTGCTTACGCCTCTCGACAGCTGAGAAATCACGAAAGGAACCATCTTACGCATGACTTGGAGTTAGCTGCAGTGGTTTTTGCGTTGATGATTTGGAGGCATGACCTGTTGGGCGAGAAGGTGGAGGTGTACACGGATTACAAAAATCTGAAGTACGTCTTCACTCAGAAAGAACTAAATATGAGGCAGCGCCGATGGCTAGAACTGATGGCGAATTATGACTTGGACCTTCAGTATCATCCAGGAAAAGTAAATGTTGTACCAGATGCTCTCAGTCGCAAGCCAGCGATCATGATGTTGACCAGTCAGAGTAGCATCATTGAGGATTTTCAGAGACTCGAGCTTGAAGTCGTTACACCGAGCGCAATCAGGCAGTTTTGGCAACTACAGGTGCAATCTTCTCTTGTGGATCGCATCAAGGCTGCACAAGCGGATGATCCTCGATTGAAAAAGTTCAGAGCGCAAGTAGAAGCCGGGGTAAGAACGGACTTACTCATACATGAAGACGGTTCTCTGAGATTCGGTAGCAGGCTCTGCGTATCCAAGGGGAATGTTCGAGAAGAGGTACTGGCTGAGGCGCATAATTCAGCTTATTCTGTGCATCCGGGAGGTACGAAAATATATCGAGATCTAAAGAAGCATTTTTGGTGGAACGAGATGAAGCGAGAAATTGCGCGGTTCGTATCCAGGTGCTTGGTATGCCAGCAGGTGAAGGCGGAACATCAGAGGACAGCAGGACTGCTACAACCGCTTCCGATACCAGAATGGAAGTGGGAGCACATTACCATGGATTTCGTGACGGCCTTACTACGTAGCCCTAGGGGCAACAACGCCATTTGGGTTATCGTCGACCGCCTCACGAAAGCTGCACACTTCTTACCATTCCGAGTGGGACAGTCGACAGAGTCACTGGCAGAGAGATACATGCAGGAGATAGTACGACTTCACGGAGTTCCGATCAGCATCGTGTCAGATCGAGACACCAGATTTGTTTCGCACTTCTGGAGGAGCTTACAGGAGAGTTTGGGTACCCGCCTCAAGTTCAGTACAGCTTATCACCCGCAGACGGACGGACAATCCGAGCGTACGATTCAGACGCTCGAGAATATGTTGACAGCCTGCATGTTGGATTTTCAGGGTTCCTGGGAAGACCATCTGCATCTAGTCGAGTTTTCTTATAACAACAGTTACCAGGCTAGCATCCAGATGGCTCCTTTCGAAGCACTTTACGGGCGGAAGTGTCGATCCCCGGTTTGTTGGAATGATGTGGGAGAACGAAGATTACTGGGTCCCGAGCTTATTGTTCAGACAGTCGACAAGGTCCAAATGATCAGGCAGCGCATTAAGAAGGCTCAGGATCGACAGAAGAGTTGGGCGGATACCACCAGGAGAGCACTAGAATTTGAAGTCGGAGATCACGTTTTCCTGAAGATTTCCCCTACTCGCAGAGTTATCAGGTTTGGAGGTCGGGGGAAACTCAGTCCTCGTTTCATCGGACCTTTTGAGGTGCCAGAGCGAGTAGGAGAGGTGGCCTATCGACTTGCCTTGCCTCCATCGCTAGCTGGTGTGCAGAATACCTTCCACGTATCTCAGTTGTGGCGTTATGTTCGGGATGAGATCCATGTTCTGGACTATTCGGAGTTAGCTTTGGGTACCGACCTATCTTACGAGGAGCAGCCTACCACCATCCTCGACCGCAGAGAGAAAGTGCTGAAGAATAAGGTCATTCCGTTAGTCCGACTTTCTTGGGGCGGTCGTTCCCCAGGAGAATCTACCTGAGAGCGTGAGGAAGATATCCGTGCACTTTTTCCACATCTCTTTGTTTAGTACTGTTGTTTCGTTGTCTCTTTTTTAAATTTCGAGAACGAAATTTTTGTAAGGGGGGTAAGATGTAAATCCCCGTTCCCATCAATAAAATCTTTCTATATTTTCCTAATCCCCCGAATATTTTCCTATTTTTCCTCATAATTTTGTATGAAATTGGTTGCTAGTTTTTTTTAGTATTTAAATTTTTCTAAACACTTAAAATAAAGTCCAAAACAATAAAAAATAAATAAATACATATATAAATTCCCTAAAGCCTAGCCCACTTCCATATTTTTCCTTTACACAAAACTAAATAAACATATGTAAATCCTCAGCCCAGCCCAAAGAAAATAAAAACAAATAAATTAAACTAAACTCCTCCGGCCCAACCCCTAACCCGTGCCCAAGCAAACCGGACCCGGCCGTTATACCCTTCTTCCCCCACTAATCTCATTTTTCCCGCTCCTTTTTCTTTCTGCGCTCCCCACGTCGCCAACGTCCCCGCCACGTCGCGACCACGATCCCACGCTCGTCGACTACGACCGCGTGCCCCCACGAGCTTCTCAAGCTCACCCTCGTTCCCCCTTTCTCCTCTCTCCCTCCTCACTCCCGTTCTCCCTCCTCTCCTCTCTCCAGAAAAAAAAACACCCAACTTCATCCCTACAACCTCCACTGCATTTTTTCCTTCACTACACTTACCTCCTCCTTCCTCCCATCTCCGACCACTCCTCAGACCACCGTCCACACCTCCCCGCTGAGCCCAACGACGACGACCACAATCACCGACCACCACCTTAAACCATCGCGGCTCCTCACCATCTTCAACCCACCGCAGAGCCCCCTGCACATCATCTCGCCGACGATCACCCTCTCCCATCGCACCGCCGGCCACCTCGTCGACCCCTCTGCATCATCAGCATCATCTCCTACCAACCCGAGCACACCCACTGCTTCCCCCCTCTCTCCCCGGCCACCAAGCTTCGAGCCTCGAACCCCCTGCTGCATCCTCGCCGGAGCTACCTCCGCAGACCACCGCCGACCCTAGCACACTCCCAGAAGCTTCACAGCATCCCACTCCGCCTCCAGTGATCATGAGTTGCCGTCGAGCGTAGCCGAGCACAAGCTGTTTCCGTGTCGTGCCTAGCCGCGTGTGAGTCGATCCTTTGCCATTGTTCATAGACCGCTACCGTGATATCGTCATCTCCACGCAAGTACCCTACTTGCTACATGCTAGATTATTCTGTTACAATTCAAAATCCTATTAATTCCGTGTAAATAATTCGTGTAAATTTTTATGACGCAAGTGTTTGATGCAAAACTCGAATGAAAACCTTCCATTAAACTGATGGAAATTGATCATATAAGCTGGCCCATGTGGTAATGAAAATTGTTTTAAAATTTTACTGAAAAATATAATCGTTACTGACTTGAATGATCATCCCCGATTACACCCGTTAAACTGAAAATTTCCCGCGTCTGAAACTTGAAAAAATCATAATTAATTGTTTGCAAATTGGAATGATGCGTTAAAGGGCTCAAATAGAAGCCGACTCGACAAAATAGAACCCCATAAAAGTTTTAAATTGTTTATATACTGAAAATATGACGGAAACTGGTTCGGAGAGCGGCTCTGGACTGCAGTCCAGAGCAGCTCTGGCTGTTGATTTCTATCTCGTAATGCTTACCCTTTTGCTGCTTGAACTTGTATGTTGCGGAACCCTATACTTTAGTGAAGATGAAACAATTAGCTAAATAATCAAAGCAATTTCACCCCTTTTTACCATCGTTTACTATTTAAACTGTAATTTAAAAGAACAGGACGTATAGCAGTCCCAAATAGAAACAGAACTGATACCCTATTGTTGTACAGTACATAACTTCTGACGTAGAGGCGCGATTGAGAATACGTCTGGTGCGTTGGAAACCCTATTGAAAAACCTTTAACTATAGAGTCGCTAAATTCTGATCCCAACAGGGTGAAAATTGTGTTGTGAAACGGACGTTCAGTTCAGAAACGGAATTTCCTGCAGCGAACACTTACAATGAAATGGCTGTAACTTGCAAACCCGAAATCCGATTGCACAGAAATAAATTTTGCTGAACTTCCGACTGAGTTTACTTGTTACCGTCTTTGTATCGTTTCACTGAATTTTGAACGTATGATTTAATGCAATTTTTATAAGTTCACAGGGTGCATAATAGTTCGTATTACACATGACTTGTTAACTGCATAAATGCACATATCATACCCGATTGCCATACACCTAGTGATAGCGAGCGTTATTATTCAGTGTATAATGCATTATCGTGCATGAATGGTATGTGTTTAGGAGTGTCAAGTACGCTAATGGAAAAGTGAATGATTCGTGACAGTGAATAATACAATGAACAGTGACAAAACCGTGTTATTGGTGCATACTTGTACACGACTAGACCATACTCATCAATAGTGTAAACCTGGGGGAAAAGGGGAAATCGAAGTGGAAAGAGTATCGTATTTAGCGAGGACAGTGATTTAGAGGATGATCATTCGAACAGCGACTCTTATATATATATTAGGTTGGGCCTAGCGGTCCGGCTAACAGGGTTATATCCCGGGCGATAGCGGGCCGTAGTCTCGGGTATGTACGAGACCCTCGTTAAACATGATCCTCCTTTCCACAACTCGATTTCAAAGATGACTTAGAGACTGATAGGGACACAGATCATACTTTGCATCATTTAGTGACATATTGATTACCTGTATTTTACTTCCACTGTTATTACCTTCTGTGCTTGTTACTTGTCACTATTATAATATTGCTATTACGTCGCTCTGACGACCTGAGTATGTATGCTCAGACCTCGAGGAAGAACCAGTGCAGGAGTCAGACTTGCCCTTCGAGCTTGCGGAGATTTAGTCGGGAGTACCTCATTCACTTTTTCTGCTTTCCCTAAAGAGACCTTGTATTAGAACTTGGTTAGTAGTCCTTTTTCTTATTTTCTTGTAAATTGTGAACAATCAAAGTTGATGTAATAATTTAGTGATGTATTTCCTTTACTTCTGTGCTTTGTTTACTGATTACCATGTAATGCTAGAAGCCGAAGTGTGATTACGGCAGGATCATTCCTTGACCGTAGGAGCATGGCTGGCCTAGTCATCCCTCGCTTTCCGTATTTTGGGAAGCGGGGCATGACAGTTGTTGTGTGAGTGGGCTCTACCAAACCCAGAATGATACCCATTGTTTCCATATGCTCAGCTTCTTTATTTATATGACCTTCAAGAACTTTGTGTACTAAATATGGGTGCAAATATCCAAGAACATCTAAATTCCACCATTAATCTCAAGTCCATTCTCTATTTGAGCTCATGCAATCGTTGACTTTTTAAATATCATACAATACTGTAAGTATTTTTCTCATAACCCAAACCTTCGATATGCCCGACAATCTTATAAAAGCTTAACTTATCCACATCAACATCAACTTTATCTATACTGTCCCCTTTGTATACAAAATCACTTGGATCAAATGCACCACGATGATGAAAAATTATGTTCACCATTTCATCAGCTATTCATGAAAAATAAATGACTATAGTAAATATTTCTATATCAAGATGAGTTGGACAAAATACAATTTCTTTTTAAAAATTATATAAATCCATACTACTATATTAGTATTCAGTAGACATGTATAGTATAGATTAAGATTATTTTACTCCAAAAAAATAACTGCTATCTAACTATTATTCATGTGAAACCTTATGTCCAGTCTCAGCAACACTTTAAGGACTCTAACATGCAAATATTGAATAGGATCGACAGCCTATACTTAAGATTCCTTATTTACTAAAAAAATAATAAATAAGCTTTAAAATAAGGGTTGGAACCGTTGCTACAGGAGGAATCCAATGCTTGGAACTCACAATAAATAGCAATGAAGAGAACTTGAGTCACATCATAATACAAGTAAAGAAAGCAAACCAAAAAAGTCTTAAGTTTTTATTGCCTCTACTTCTGAAAGAATTAGAGAAGATATAAAAAATACCTCTACACTTGTAATAAATTTTTTAAGTGGCTACTAAAGGGTGAAACATATGGGGGTGGAATAACTCAAAGTTTCTAAGTGGTTACTAACGTGGTTACTTAATGATTGAAGTCCATTCTAGTGTACATCTTCAGCCACGAAACTTGTAGAAGAGTGCACTATTGTATGCGCATAAGTTAGAGGAAGGAAACGGCTAGTAAGAACATGCTCTTTCCCCACTCTCAGAGTTGCATTCGATCCAACAACAAGAACTATGGGTATCGAGTTATTTACTGTAATTGCATAACATTTAATTGATGTAGGTGGTGTAGCAGTAAATTTGTAAATTAGTAGCAGTAATCCAGTATTGATACACTACTACAATAAGGGGTTGCCCTACGGAGATGGGAATCTGTAGGGGCAACTTTATATTGCCCCTACGGATTAATTCGTAGGGCCGCCGGCTTGCCTCTACAGTGCCTTACGGATTAATTAAAAAATATTAAAATGTAATTTTTTAGTTGGCCCTACGGAGCCGCAAAAGAAGGCCCTACGGATTAATCCGTAGGGGCATAAAAGAGTTATTCATTAAAAATTAAAACTCGGTAATTTCCCCACCGTCCCCAAAATATTTTCTCTCACCAACACTTTTCGCGCGTGCGATCGCTAATCACCCTCGCCCACGCCTCCTCCACCTCTCGTCAGCCGCCTCCGGAGCCTCTCATCGCCAAAATTTTCCGTTAGCCTCCGCCTCGACCTCTGTCTCATCGCCGGAATTGCTCGTCGCGAAAATTTCCGATCTCGTCGAGTTCCAGGACCGGCCTCCTCCACCTCGTCGAGATCCAACCGCCAACAAAACTACAAGTGAGGTGAGTTAATTCCATTTTGAACTATTAATTATTCTTAATTTTTATGTTATTGTTGATTTTTGTGTTAGGGTTAGGATTAGTTATGTGTTAATTGGGGGTTAGGGTTAGGTTTTGGTTTAGGGTTAGGGTTCAGTTTAGGGTTAGGTTTAGGGTTAGGGTTCGGTTTAGGGTTAGGGTTAGGTTTTGGTTTAGGGTTAGGGTTAATAACAAATTTCAGCAATAAATCATATAGGAGGTTAGTTGTTCTTATGAGAACTAAGACTTTCGTATTACGATGGAAAATTAATAACAAATTGCAGCAAAAGTAAAGAAAATCATATTTTCATTACAAGATTCATATTAACAAATCTTTAATATATATGCTTGCAAAGCTCACTGCTCTCCATATCAAACTTAGATTTTTAAGTGATTATTGTATGGCACTAAGTATCCATTTGGACTTTCAGCAATTATCTTTTATATCCAAGGATAAGATAAGGTTAACACAGAAAAATCCCTATCTAAGATTCTCGTGTCACCTAAACTCAAGTCATTAACCAATTCTTTTTCTACAAGCATCATATTCCACTGCCACCCACAACCCTACCTGTAGGTAATACTTTTATCTTTATCAAAAATAGTACATTAGGATGACTGGACTTTTTTTTTATCAAAATCCCTATGATAGTCAAGTTATAATAATACTGAACTGGAAACAACTTAATTACAATTCGTCAATTGCATACTTGTACAGGAGTTTACCAAATTGATTGCGAATATATTGTCCACGTTTTCATAAAGACTCTAAAAGTTCAAACTAGCAAGTCATTTTAACACGACAAAATAGCACAAACTACCACTCGAAAAATGGGACTAACGGAGTCCGCTATTATTTCCTATGCTCTGATGATCTTGGCCCCTCATCAAGGATTTCCCTTGAGCCTACTTGTTATACACCAATTGCGGCTGTTGATTGCTAATAGATTTTCTACCATTCTTTCATTATAGTAGAGATCCCGAATCCTATCATCGACTACGTGGGGTTAGTCAATTCAAACTAAAATTTTATATCCAACTACATCATTCAATATCTGACTCTTGATACTATTGGTTGGAGATGAACAAACTTACAAACCTATCACAAAGTCAACAACATTCAGCTCTCAATTGGTTTAGTGGGGATATCACAATGGAAAAATTCTTCATCTTCTTTTTGCAGTCATAAACATGCTATCTTTACATATTCCACTAAAAAAATACTTTATTATAAACAGTACATTAGGACATCAAATACTATGCAAATGCTGCTCAAAAATTGTGTCCTCCAAAAATTAGGGTTAGGATTTAGGGTGCACTAGTTCCTTCAGTAGGATACTCGATGATAACGTAAACGTACAACTTTACCGTAAACTTAACCCTTCATATAAGAACTTAATTCTTCCTCTGGTTGAGATTCGCAGAAGCAAATATCCCCACAAGTTGAGAATTTAATTCTCATCGGGGAGATTTTGTTCTACAGATTCAAAACTTAGGGGAAAAGAACTAAGTTAAAAAGAAATAATAGAAACATATGGGAATTTAATTTCTCCAAAAATTAGGGTTAGGGTTTAGGGTGCACTAGTTCCTTCAGTAGGATACTCGATAATAACGTAAACGTACAACTTTACCGTAAACTTACCCCTTCATGTAAGAACTTAGTTCTTCCTCTGGTTGAGATTTGCAGAAGCAAATCTCCCCACAAGTTGAGAATTTAGTTCTCATAGGGAAGATTTTGTTCTGCAGATTCAAAACTTAGGGGAAAAGAACTAAGTTAAAAAGAAATAACCAGAACATATGGGAATTTAATTCCTCCAAAAATTAGGTTTAGGGTTTAGGGTGCACTAGTTCCTTCAGTAGAATACTCGATGATAACGTAAACGTACAACTTTACCGTAAACTTAACCCTTCATATAAGAACTTAATTCTTCCTCTGGTTGAGATTTGCAGAAGCAAATCTCCCCACAAGTTGGGAATTTAATTCTCATCGGGGAGATTTTGTTCTGCAGATTCAAAACTTAGAGAAAAAGAACTAAGTTAAAAATAAATAATAGGAGCATATGGGAATTTAAGTCCTCCAAAAATTAGGGTTAGGGTTTAGGGTGCACTAGTTCCTTCATTAGGATACTTGATAATAACGTAAACGTACAACTTTATCGTAAACTTAACTCTTCATATAAGAACTTAGTTCTTCTTCTGGTTGAGATTTGCAGAAGCAAATCTCCCCACAAGTTGGAATTTAATTCTCATCGGGGAGATTTTGTTCTGCAGATTCAAAATTTAGGGGAAAAGAACTAAGTTAAAAAGAAATAACAGGAATATATGGAAATTTAATTCCTCCAAAAATTAGGGTTAGGGTTTAGGGTGCACTAGTTCCTTAAGTAGGATACTCGATGATAACGTAAACGTACAACTTTACCGTAAACTTAGCCCTTCATATAAGAACTTAGTTCTTCCTCTAGTTGAGATTTGCATAAGCAAATCTCCCCACAAGTTGAGAATTTAATTCTCATCAGGGAGATTTTGTTCTGCAGATTCAAAACTTAGGGGAAAAGAACTAAGTTAAAAAGAAATAATATGAACATATGGGAATTTAATTCCTCCAAAAATTAGGGTTAGGGTTTAGGAAGCACTGGTTCCTTCAGTAGGACACTCAATGATAATGTAAACGTATAATTTTTCCGTAAACTTAACCCTTCATATAAGAACTTAGTTCTTCCTCTGGTTGAGATTTGCAGAAGCAAATCTCCCTACAAATTGAGAATTTAATTCACATCGGGGAGATTTTGTTCTGCGGATTCAAAATTTAAGGGAAAAGAACTAAGTTAAAAAGAAATAACATGGACATATGGGAATTTAATTCCTCCAAAAATTAGGGTTTAATCCTATATAAAGAACCCAGTTCTTTAAAAAATGATGATGATCCAAGATCTTCAAATCTAACTTTGTTTATCGATGATTTATTGTTTTCAACGACAAACTTGTATCTACCGATTTTCTTCTTTGTCAGTAACCATCACATTCTTAGATTTCTCAATATAGTCATCATAACTTATAATTTATATGTACGGTCTAACATGGTACATGAGTACATCAGAGTTAAGGACTGGATGTACGTGGATTGGCAACAACGTATGCAACCTATGTCAGTCGCAGGAGTTGCTGCTTTCATTGAATTTGCACGCGCACATAATAAGATCGTGTTAGAGAAGATTCTCTGCCCGTGCGATAGATGTAGGAATAAGTACTGGCAGAAGGTAGAATTCGTAGAGCTTCATATCGTTAAATATGGTTTTACTAGACTATATACAACTTGGTTATCATGGGGAAGGAGAAGAAGAAGACAGTAATACGGCAGAAGAAGAAGGAGAAGACGGTAATGCGGCAGAAGAAGAAGACGGTAATTTCTTTCTAGGAGAAGAAATGAAGGATATGGTATAGGCTGCCCTGGGTGATAGTATTCATACCGAAAATGACATTCCTTCTGTTGGGTTACGCCAGCGCCCCTGCCATCAATCTGTGGCCAAATGCGGAACAAAAACTTTTAGAAACCGACGCTAACGGAACCCGATTCCCGGATCGAACCATTAACCCTATACTAGCTAACTGTAAAGGAGTTTAGAGAGGTTATCCCGAACGATCCATTTCCTTCGGTCTTCAACCTCTATCCCAAGCTCCTAGCGGCTTCCCTGATCATGTTTGATCTCCGGTCTCCCCACATAGAAGAAGACCCACGTCGAGAGTTAGTAATACGGGCTTCCACCTCAAATCCGAGGCAACTCGGGTATCTAGTTTGCTAGCCTAGATAGCCAAGATGAAGTAGAGAGAGTTTATGATTACTTTGCCTTAAAACACCTAAAGATTCTCAACTCATGAGAGGGTTTGTGTGGAGGTTGAAGAAGATACCATGGGTGCAAGTATGAGCTCAAGTTTTGGCTAGTGAAGAAAAGTGAGTGTTGTGAGATATTGTTTGTGAGAAACTAAAGAAAATCACCACCTCAAGAAGTGGCTGCCTCTACACCATAAATATTACACAAGCTCACAACAAATATCTCATGACAAATATCTAACACAAATATCTTAGCCAAAACAAAAAACAAGTGCACATGCTACAATCAATGCATCAAAGCCAAAACTCACACTCACACTTTCCACCTCAATAAACATTAACATAAATGTTTAATAGAAAAGAAAAAGCATCTTCTAAAGTAAACTTGTAACGAATTACAAGAATACCCCTCATCCGTATATACATACCCGCATCTGTATTCCGACTGAATACGAATACAACTAGACGAAAATAATCTAACAATATAATACTAGGATCCGGCTTAAACCAAAGCCCGCTAGTATAATCCGTCCGATCATAATCCATGCACAATTGCACGTATATGATCGAACCCTGCCATAAAACCATACGGGCTCTACAACGTTTCGCTCGAACCAGGAAAACCCTCTGTGTGGGACTTTAAAGACTTGTCAATACGCTAGCAGAGGGTTTAACCATAAGCACGTCAGTGGCAATAGTTGTACATAACGGCTACCCAGGTATTGAGCGAAAGGGATGCCGATGAGCAAACTCACCCAGAAACCCCTACTGAGCCCGACAGTGACAATATTCGTACAGTCTGGTCCGTTCATCTATGAGTATCGCATATCGAGTCTAGGGGATGGATAAAGTCAGACCCCTAATAACGCGATATTTAGTGTCGGTATGAAGCCTATCACTACCTGAGAAACTACTGATCCGAATCAGTAATTCTCGACTACCTTGGCCAAGGATTTCTGGTGATGGCCATCTGTGCACACCGCGACATCAACTCTCAATACCGGGAGAGACGAATCCCCTGACGATCTGCTCACTGCCTCCATGTAACTTGGGACTGTACCTAACTAAAACCTGTTTGCACGACTTCATTGAGCCGTGGTAGGGTAGTAATCAAAGTACAGTAGGAATTAACACGAGACAAATGATGATCTTAGGTTGATAGACTAACATGTACACATGTCACCAGGGAACTGCTATCTGACAATAGGTATAATACCAACTAGCATGTTCCCGACGAGTCGGTCTGGTGTACTCATAACCCAATGAGCACCTGTATACATCTTAGATGAACCAACTGACACCAATAGCTTGTGAGACCGGCCACCTCCCCTCGTCGGGGTCTCGATCAGTATACACTAGTCTACTCTTGGAGTATCGATGCTCAGTCTCAAAACTCCCACGACTATGGACCTTTTAAGGATGTGCTTATAGACCACCCAACTCTCACGTATATGATCACCATCATACTGCTGGTAGTCAAGCAAGAATCTTATGGGCTCTATCAACATATAATAGTGATTTGTAGTGTCACCTGAAGCATGTACACGATGATAAAGACAAACCAGATAGCATTCTATCATCTCGAGTAAGACTGTCCTACTGGTATAGGTCCTCCCTCAATCATTGCAATCATGTGCCTGCGATCCAATAATTGACTTAAGGGCACTATAGCCAACAATCTCCTACTTGCACTTAAGGCTAATTATTGCAATGCCGCATACTCACTTCCCATATGATACCAAACACCCAACTCCTTTACTAATCAGTTTCACAAAGCTCATTTGTGAAACTATTGTGTTCGAGAAATAGCCTCAGTGAGTGGATCCGCTCCAATGTTTTTTTCTATGTCTCTCTTTATCTCAAGTTCGCGGAGAAAGCCATCTCCCGAAATGAGCAATACCTGTCTTAGAATATATCTGGATATCTGATGAGACCCAGTTCATAAATGAACTCCAAATCCAGCAAACTTCTTAGACTGTATCGTCAACTGAATTTAATCGGTATCCTGCACCATTCCTCCATCAGCATTCGTTTGGACCACATGTCCAAACTACTGCCCCTCAAAAGAGGGAAAACTATAACTCTGACAGTCACTCTGTCATCCAGGTCACCTTGAAAGCTTGGAATGATAACTGTCTCCCGAAGGAGGTTGCCGTTACCATACCCCTAGAACATCCACTTATGTTCTAAAACTGCTTCTGAACGTTTCTCCAGGATTGGATTAATATAAAAAAATTATTGCATCTAGTGCAAAAACAACATCTGATGTGGTACTTGACATCTCATGATTGACTCAATTGCCTAAGCAAGTGATATGCCAATCATGCACATCCCTCTCCCTCTTAGTCTGTAAGATACCTTTAGAGAGGATGACTCCTTCACCTGCAGGTACACCACCATGCCAGAAGTCGTCCATTCTAAAATAGCTTTAGAATACTGTCAAAGTACCCAGATTGGGAAACTACCTAAATCTAGATCTAAAACTATAGATCTAGTAACCAGAATGTCTGATATTATATCCATATCCTATGTGGAGAAACCACTGTGTGACAACCTTAGTATAACCAACCGTAGTATAGGAATTTCACTTCCTACAAAGTGTATGTCATCCAAATACCAAGACATCATACCCTACTACCTTCTTAACAAATCCATCCCTTATTCTAATGAAGTCAAAACCTATGACTGTCATATCAAAAATAGATGATCTATCTCTGCCATACATGTTTTAGTCTATAAATAGACACAAGTTTCTTGTCCACTATGCTTCCGCTGCTCCCACTGGTTACAACAACCCTCTGGCAGAGTCATATACCCGTGCACTTCTAAAGCTAGTTTAGAACGACGCTATACTCATCCTCCTGCCAGGTCTTACAGTCTAGAACAGCGGTAATGGCAAGTCTTGTTAAACAAGAACCTCCTTGTCACCGTCTTTGAGGATACCAAAGTACTTCTCGGGCGTCTGAGGTTACCCACCATATCTGCGGAGTGGCTAATAGAATGTCGAACCCAATTGAATTTTTAGGTTCTATTAAATTTTCAGTAATCGTTTGTGGTTCTGGAATCTCTTCCAGTTCTACTATACTCCCACTACTGTTTTCTGAAAAAGTCCATTTTGCTAAAACTCTGGCGAGTCAAGAACAACATCACTATTGATCTTTCAGATGGTAGAAAGTTAACCCTCGCCATAGCCCGGGATAACCCACAAACTGCCATTACAGAAATGTGCCTTGAGTATGTCCAGAGTCTGGTTTTAACCATAAGCCGGACAACTCCATATACCTTAACATCGTTAAGATATGAACCATTCTATATGCAATATAAAAAAAGAGGCACTAATTTAATTGGAACCAGATTCAAATCATGAAGATGTCTCCAGTACATGTCAACCAAATGGAAGGAGGCCGATCAATATTACTCAACTAGGATTGCATCCAGATATGAATAACCCGGAAGAGAAACAAGTTTCTCAAAACCATTACTATCAACTGAATACCAAACACAAGTATCTACATCTTCTATCACCTTGAATAATCCCGATACTTGCAACGCATGGTTCTCTACTTTATTCTTATACCTATAACTTCTCAAAACTTGGACCGTGTATTTCTACGAAACACTTGTCTAAAACTGGAGAAGTCACAAGTAAACAGAATATAGTACGGGGACCAACCCCTCTGTCCTAATGGATACTGGACAACATACAATACTTTGTATAAGTCCCCTGAGTTGAATAACTCAAACTCTGTGCGTCGTAGGTTGAAAACTGTACTATGGTTAAGAAGAATTACACCGCTGTTTAATACTCCTTACCTAACCATCAACTGATATAGGTAAATGTCATGGACATAATTTCAAAAAGTTATATCTTGCTTTATAAAATAAACATACAGATATATCAGTTTGAAATTGGTGCATAACAACGAATATTCAAAACCAAATATTTACCGTAAGGCAAAACCCCAGGCGATTTCCTCAAATATCACCAATTACAACGAATTCCGATATAATGAGGATATGATCACCTAATTCCCAATAACTTACTCCCACTCATCATCTGTAAAACCATACAGATGTGAGAATCAAGTCTGGCAAATACATACCCTGGAGCAAGGATCTAATTGGGAAATCAGTTTTCAATTAACAACGCACAGTGAAACTGAAACATGAAAATGTTTCGAAGGGGTAACCGGGTATTCCTAGTAATGCCTCTTCCATTATCCAGATTCATGACTGTAACCGTATATTTCCTTGACATCTCTCCAAATCTCTTTATTTGTCATTATTCATTATCTTCTGTACACTACCCTTAGGCTAAATGGTTTTCTTCCTTCCCTACCGTTCGGCATCAGCCTATAGTTTGGAAGAAGACTATCCAATAAGTGTAATAGGTGTACTCTCCTAATCCTAGGAGCCCTAGCAACCTGAGAGAAGTTAAAGATAAAAGACAACTGAATAATCCTTATTCTATTTCTCCTGAACCAAAATCCATCCTCGAGCTGGAACAAGTTCCTTCGAGTACGATGGATTATCCAATAACTGTGGATCTTCGTAGCGATATGGGGTTTTCTGGACAAATTCAAAGGTGAAGTAGGAGTGGCGATGAAATACACGATTTGGTCGTGAATGATAGCAGTCGCAATTTTCTTTGCCCTCTTTCTAATCCCTTAATTTTGTCTTTACTTATTACCTTCTGTAAACCACACTTAGGCTAATCGGTTTTCTTCCTTCCCCATCTTTCGGCACCTGCCTATGGTTTGGAAGAAGACTATCCAATAAGCTCAATAGGTGTACCCTCTCCTAATCCTAGGAGCCCTCACAATCTGAGAGAAGGTAAAAGGAAAAGACAACTGAATAGTCCTATTCAATTTCTCCAGAACTGGAAACCATCCTCGAATCTGAAACAAGTTTCTTCGAGTTCGTATATAACTATACGATGATCATATCCAAAAAAATGTGGATTTTCGTAGTGATACAGAATGTTCCGGAGATAAGCAAAGGGTAAAAGAAGGAGTGGCAATGATGTATGCAACTCTGACAACCCAAAGTCCAGTGTTTTATGAAGGTCCGGTTAACTTGATTTCTAAGTTCTAGTCTAGGGTCGGGACATGGTCGCTGCCAAAAAGAGAGAGAAAAGAAACACTCAGCGTGCACTCTAACCTAGATAAGAATGGTTAATTAGTTTATCTAATCAGGATGTCTCCCACTGTATCATTAAATTCTCCTCCAAACCCAAAAGAAGAATTAGTCGTGATCATCTAAAATCACCCGAGGAGTAAACCAACTCATCAGTGGGAATCGGGATCCAACTATCATCGCATGATAACCTGATGGAATCCACTCAAGTTATCACACTCCAGAAGGTATGAGCATGCCTGGCAAGTTTCAGTTTCTTTAGAAACTCCCGATGTGATTTTTATCCCATGCTCTTATAATCTTGACGAAGGTCAACAAACCATAAGTCACATGTTATGTACTACCCATCATTTTCCAGGTCTCGCACTTGATGAAGGTCAACAAGGCTATACGACTGTCCCAAACCAACGCATCTATCTATGCAACAGAAAAGTAACAAACAGCTACCATACACTATACCTTAACAAAGGTCAACAAACAGAGCATGAATACTATAACAACCTAGTTCATTTATATCAATTCCAGTTCTCGTATTTCCTTAATTGTGGTATTTTTCCTGATTTATTGTGTTTTGGGTGCTAATAGTGTATTTGACATTTGTATTTGCATCCGATCCGACCCGCATGCTTGAAACAAGTCTTGATTCATGTTTATGATTTATCCTGACCTGTTACATGGACTCGTGCACTTTCATTTTAATTTATACATCTTGAATACTGGCATTTTATCTGGCATTTGAGTTTTTACAATATAACATTTTAAGTCACATAAAATATTTTAAAAATACATTGCATGGCCTGCTTGATACCCCTAGCCCCGTGGTAGCATCCGCGCATCTTGTTCTCGTCCCGTTCAGTGAAACAGACTTGTTTGGATGGCTACGCGCACGTGCGTGCATCCGTTCTTGGGGGTATGCATTTTTCGTTATCCGGACAATCATTTTTTATGTTGGTCGACATGTACATTTTTCGTATTTTAAAACTGAATTTTAGACTCGGCCCAGGCATGTTTTGGACTATATTTGTATTTACCAGAATATCAAATTTTATTTATATAATATTAATTTTATAAATTGATACAAATTAAAATTTAGTTAACTAATAAAATATTTTTTAAATTTGAATCTAAACTAATTTCCTAACAAACTAACAACCCGTCTCTCTCTCTCCTCTGCATATATATATATATATTTATATATATTTTATTTATTTAATTTTTCTTTCCTTAGTTAATACACAGCCTCTTCTTCTTACTTCTTCTTCTTTCTTTTTCTTGATCTTGTTTCTTGATTCCGGTGATCACCGCCGGAGCCGTGCTCGTCGCTGACGATCCGAGTGATCCAGTGAACGTACCTGACTTGCGTGATCACCTTCGTGCATTGTTTGGAACCGTTCCGTGTGTCGTGCGCGCGTCGCGATATTTCGCCGACGAAGGACGTTCCGTACACATCCGTTCTTATTCCGTCTAGGCAAGTTAATCTTGCTACATGCTATATAACTCATTATATACCTATTTAAATAAATATCACACCTGTATTTTAAATCAAGCATCCCATGTTTCATGTTACAGCCTTTCGACGCTCCGTTTACATTTGTATAGTGCATTTTAGATCTAGGGCATGCAAACCAATCTTAATTACATGCTACATTACTGTAGACGCATCTATTTTAACAAATGGAATACCCGTATTTAAAATCATGCACCCCATGTTTAGATTTATAACTTTTCGATGTTCTGTTTGCATCCATCCATATCAATTCAGATCTAGGTCATGAAAACTTATCTTGTTACATACTATACTATCATATACTGCATCAAATTGAATAGTTACATTTCATATTGCTTAGTTATATGTTCCGCACTTGTTAGTTTATCATTCTACGATTATGTGATACCCGTTTGCATCCATATCATTTAAAATATATATCGTCGTAATATTTATTATTATTATCTTTAATTAGTTTATAAACTGCATTTTATAATGTTATACATTTGAAAATATTATGGTTTACGCATGAAACGTCGTCGCAAAGCGGATACGACAAATCTGAAATTTACTGTACACCTTACCTTATAAAATTCATTATAAATCATAAAAAAAATCATTAGTATACGTTCTTTAGTTCGTTACGAAGCTAACTCAGAATAATATAACTCTATGAAATATTTACTTGCAAAATAAATTGTTTAAATAACGTAAAATGCAAATTAAAATATCTCTAAACTGCTGTCCAGGGAAATTCCAGCAGCAAACTTTCAACTTCAAATGTTCATAGATTTTTGTAGGGACAACATGAGATACTTATACTTATAAAAATGAAAACCTTATTGAATTATCTTTGTTTTGGTATAAGACACGTCCCTTTTGGAGAATATTTGTTATTTTTAAGCTATTTTACAAATCAGGGTGACGCTGAATTTCTGAACGGAACTTTCTTGTGCATGGTTAATCAATACCACTTTTATAGTTATTAATCGGTTTGAATATGTTATCCATGTTAATATTATTATATCAATATATATTTAATAAATAATAGTGCTTGTGTTTTAATATTCAGCAAATTTTACCGATTTACAGTTTTATAGTATATGTCTGTATCCGTATGATTTATTATATATCTAGTTACACGCCGAGACCATATTATTTCATGTTACTATTGTATTAGTGCACCATGCGTGATAATGTGCATCCTACATAGTCATGATTTAACCCCTGATCAATATTTGTGCATCCATGCTTTTATTGTACATCCGTACTTTCACCTTGATTCAATACTTGCTACAGTTTGATTATGAGCACCCACGTGATACTTGTGCACTCCCCTGACATGACTTGATACACTACTGCTTGACACGACTTGATACCTGTGCACTACTTGACCTGACCTGACCTGATACATGTACATCACCCGACATGACCTGATGTACCACAGCTTGACATATTACCTGATCTTGTTGCTAATGCCGACAATCTTGACATATTGTCCCTACGGACATTTCATGTTGTCTATTCAGACAAACCTGTACCTGCTTGATCCTGTGTTGGCATTAGCTCTAGATTTATCAATACCTGACTTGAACACATAACTTGGGGGTATGGGGAAATCAATGATGAAACCTGACTTGTAACTCGATAGTTCGATGCCTTTACTGATCAGTCTTACGGGCCAGGCCAGCCCCGGGATGATGCTGCTGACATCATTCATCGTTACATACTACCTTTTACTGCCTAGCGGCACGTCTCGGATTCAGCCCGAGAATCTTGACCGTGGTCCCGGGCATGCACGGGATACTATTGAGTTATATCGATGATTCATCAAATTGATTTCAAAGACTTGAGAATAGTTAATCCAGTAGACCAGTTTAGATTATTCACTGCACATCACTTGTGCCTTACCCTTCAGTGTCATTATTTATATTACCGTTATACCTGTTTTACCATTCATACTCATACCCGCATGCCTTGATACTCCTTGATTTTTATTATTGCTTGATATTATGACGCACTGACGTCTGGGTTTTGCATGGCCCAGATCCTCTACCTTTGCAGCTGACTGATCAGGAGTACTTCCGTCGTCAGGCCATGCAGTAAGGATCCTGTTAGTATTCAGTTAGTTATTTCCTTACTTTCCAGATGTTATTGTTACTTGGATTTATTGCTTCCGCACATTATTTCTTGACTCGTTTATTCTGGCTCATGGACATGTACTAGATAGTTTATTTACTTTCTTGTTCTTGATATCTCTATAGCCGTAATGTGACTGTGGAGGGATTTTTCCTATCCACAGGTAGCATGGTTGGCTCTGTCACATGCCTATCTTAGCGCACTCTGGGAAGTGGGGCGTGACAGGGCTTGTTTTGGTATCAGAGCCATAGGATTTAGGTTAACCGGATTTGATGCTTTTGCAGTTGGGTATTGGACCCAATACACGAATCAGAAAATCCGTGATTAGGAACATGTCCTGCCACATTGTTATCGTGATTCTTGAATCATATCTTTCTTTTGACCCTTGTCTTGACGATATGCAAACAATTTTGCATCTCGGCTTAAATCCTTTTGGTTCCTTATTGTTTCTTCCGTCCTATTCCTTTGATTCTGATACTAGGATTTGGGCGACTTGAACGGAGTTATGTGATTGTAACTATGAACTGCAGCATGGTTACAATGCGGTACTCTATTTAAGTAACTTGGAGTCCTGGTCTTGTTTCATTTCCTTGTTTCAAGGTCGTTCTATTACCTTGGTTCTCTCCATTTCATTGCTTACCAGTTTATGTTTTGCAGATTTCTTGGTGACCGATACCGTCAGTTATGAAGTTGTCTTGAAAATTGATGGTCTCACTTTCCACGCTCACATTGATTGTAGGGCAAAGAAAGTGATTTTCCAGATTCCCGGACATCCGGAGTTTGTTTTGCTGGAGGTAAAAGTTCTGTCGGGCCAGTCGAGTTTAGGGCTGTTTCCTGATTTAAAATCAGAAAAACTTATGGAAAAAGCTTCAAAAGAGGGTCACATGCTTACACGTGACCAGCAGTCACGTGTTGGCACGTGACACCTAAAAGTATCGGCGAGGCAAGTTCCGTTTCCCAACTACATCGAAGAAAATGGCTTCAGAAAGAGTCACGTGCTCCCACGTGACCAGGGTCACGTGCCGGCACGTGACATTTAAATGCAAGCGGCAAAGGCACACCAGATCCCTGATCAGATCAAGGAAAAGGCTTCAGAAGAGGTCATGTGCTCCCACGTGACCAGGGTCACGTGTTGGCACGTGATAATCAAAAGCAGCAGATTTGTTCTCCCGCTAAACCAAGAAAAAGAATCCTGACAAGGGTCACGTGCTCACACGTGACCAGGGGTCACGTGGTGGCACGTGACGATCAAGCAGCAACCAGAAGACAGAGTGCAAAAAGAAAGAGGAAGGCTCATTCCAAGGGGGTCACGTGCCCACACGTGACCATGGGTCACGTGGTCACACGTGACCGGCTTTCAAAGCCCGTTTTGTTAACAGAAGTAAATTCTGAAAGAGGTTCAAATCTTTCCAAAGGAAAGCGATTATCTGGAACCAATCGAATTAAAGATTCAGAGGTGATTAAATATCACCTATTTATGGAAAAATCTCGAACTTGGAAAGATTTCCCCTTTAAATCTAACAGAAATAACAAGGGAGAGGCTCTGGATTTGAAATCCAATGGTGAATAAAATTCACCCAATAATCCAAAGGTCCAAAACGAATAATAGATGCAAATCAAATCTCTCAATGAAGATTCGTCAAAAACTAATTGACTCGGCTGCTTCTCCTATAAATAGGAGACAAGAGATACAAAAAAGAGACATATACGCAGAGGGAAGAAAGGGAGAGAGAGCCTTGATACTTTGAGGAATTTGGATCTTCTGCAAAAGAAAACCCTAGGTAAGAAAGGGAAGGCTTTTTGAAAGAAGGAGAATTTAATTCTCAACAGAGTTTAACTCTGATATATAAAACAGAAGAATATATTTCTTCTCTCTTTGCTAGAGGATCTGCAAAGTGCACATCTCCCCTTAAAGTTGAGAATTTAATTCTCAATGGGTTGAGATCCTGCCATGCAGATCCAAAACATAGAGAGGGAATGGAAGCACGAGAATTTAATTCTCACAGAACTATAGGAATTTAATTCCTTTAAAATAAAATTAGGGCTTGACCCTGTGTTATGGGAATTTAATTCCTTCAGAACAAAAAGAAACAGGGTTTAACCCTAATTAAGAACCTAGTTCTGTTGAAACAGCGGGAATTTAATTCCCTTAATCATAATTTAACAGAGAATGGGAATTCAATTCCTTGAAAGCTTTTATTAGGGTTCAACCCTATTCAGTTCTTCACATATATGAGGAATTTAATTCCTACAGAAAATTCAGAGTTCAACTCTATTCCAGAATATAAGTCTTCAAAAGGAAGTAGGAATTTAATTCCTCTGAAATTATTGTCAGGGTTCAACCCTACGAGGAATTTAATTCCTGGAAAAAGATTAACAGATCCTCTAAACAACATACATAGAGGCAGGGTCACGTGCCACCACGTGACCCCCCCAAGAGATCTACAGAAAGCCCCTTTGAGGCAGCACCCCACGTGACCCACGTGACCCTCGGCAGAAGCTTTAACATATAAGCATTCAAATTCCCGTCACGTGATGGCACGTGATGCTCAGAAAGATGCGATAATCTCAGCAGAATAAATGAAGGGAGGGCGCTCTCACGTGTTGCCACGTGACCCCTCTTGCCTTAGTGTTTAACACTAAATTGGAACTCCCGAATCCAGTGTTAAAACACCGTTGGGCCTTAGTGTTCAACACTAATCAAAACAAAAAAACCTTATTTGCAGTGTTCAACACTGACTACCTTAGTGTTTAACACTAATTTGAGATCTCTGTTGCCAGTGTTTGACACTGATCTGTTTTAGTGTTTAACACTAATTTGAAAGCCTCGTTGCTGGTGTTAACACTGGTTGGTCTTTAGTGTTTAACACTAGATATTGGTCCAATTGGCTAAATGGATAGAGGCAAAGCCTCTCCTGATTGGACTTAGCCCAAGATGGCCATAAGTCCTCAATTCGTAATTAACTGGGCCAATGGGCTCATAACACAATTAATTGGTCTTGATCCCAAATTGGGCCAAGGATTATTCAATCCACTCCGGTTCCAGGGTACATCTCTTCACTCCTTTGATACTTGGCATTGTAATCCCTCAATTTCTTCAAAGAGGTGACGGGTCCCGATGACCACACATCGATATGGACTATGGGGTCCTTAAACCCATGGACTATGAGGTCCTTAACCTTGACCGAGATGTCTTAAAACTAACAATGGACTTTGGGGTCCTTAAACCCATGGACTATGAGGTCCTTAACCTTGACCGAGATGTCTTAAAACTAACAATGGACTGTGGGATCCTTAAACCCATGGACTATGAGGTCCTTAACCTTGACCGAGATGTCTTAAAACTAACAATGGACTGTGGGGTCCTTAAACCCATGGACTATGACGTCCTTAACCTCGACCGAGATGTCTTAAAACTACCCATGGACCGCAATGTCCTTAAACTACCCATGGACCGCAATGTCTTTAAACTAGAACAATAGAGCCCCGCATGCTCTTTTGTCGGATCTAAACGGTCCCGTTTAAGTTGATCTTAGCCTCAAAGATGGCTAACGTATCCTTAAACCTTCAAACAGACTGGACTATGAATCCCCCCAATTAACTCTGGCTCGAGGATACATCTCTGAACTCCTCTGACACCCGTCGTTGTAATCCTTCAACGTCGTCAGAGAGGTGACGGGTCCCGACGGCCATACATACGATGGACCACTATGTCCCTAAACTGGAACAATAGAGTCTAAATGCTCTTTTGTCGGATCTAAACGATCCCGTTAAGTTGATCTTAGTCTCAAATTAGACTAATGTATCCTTAACAAACGTTTGAGTTGATATTAGCCTCAAGTATGGCTAACGCATCCTCAAACCAAACCCCCAAACCCAAATCTAAGATAACACGGATTTGGACTAGTCCACGCCCTACGGGCGATGACATAACTCGGTCTCCGTAAACAATCCACGGGCAACAAAACACAAAACAAGCACCCACGACACGAAGTGACCACCTGGAGAAGGAGAAAGTTGTTACCGCGATGCGGTAGCGTAATTAACTGCAGGGGCTTGCGCCTGCAGGGAAGAGCGTCCCCACAATCAAAAACCCCTCAAACGAGGGGGAATCTGACGAAGTCTGCTACATCGGCCGCATCCGTCTAAACCTCCGATGCACGGTTCCATAGATCAACTTGGCATCTTCGGAGAGGTGGACGGATAGCACCAATTAGCATCAGCCCCGAACCCCAGGCTTAGACGCCCCACGCGTCTCGGCCGCCGTTCGGAGGGGAACATATTCTGGCACGTCCGGTGGGACCTTTTCCTCTTTCCACTCCACACTTCGTGTGTCGTGATTCGCGAACCAATCGCGGTTCGCTAATGGTTGCCCTTGGGTTTCAAGATACTAAAACTTGGCGTCTTGCTTATTGCAGAAAGCAAAGGATCGATGGCTTCTGCTTCTGCGAAATCCTCCAACCGCTCAGACTGCAATTGCGACCAACGCTTTACCTCGCCAGGAGGTATAACCTACGGACCCCAAGCTGCTTCGTTGTTCACAATGCCGGTGGATCAGGTGACTCAGGCCACTACCGGATTGTTCTTTGGGACTATACTCCCGCCAACAAGCTTCACGGCGCCGGTGCTGACAAAGGAAGCTCTCAAGAAGTCGGTCTTTGATCGTCTTACCCCTGCCGCGGCTCCTCTCAACGAGTCGCCCAACGTCAACGCCTCGGTCTTCTCTAGATTGGGCCAGAAATCCTGCGAACTCATCATGGGGCCTACAATCTCAGAGGAGACTGCTTCCAAGAAAGTGGCCGCTCCTACCCCCGAAGTCGCCAAGGCGGCCTCTCCGGCCACGAAGTCGGTCTTTTCAAGATTAACGGCTTCAGCTCCCGCTCCTGCTGCCCAAAGGACATCGGTCTTTGACAGGATAGCACCAACAGCGACCCCCCACCCACACAGGGGGCAAGACGAAACCATTCTTACCGCAGACCCTACGCCGTCTGCTCGACACGCTCGACGTCGTCATTGGCGCCGAGTAAGGAAGGCTGGGGGCAACTCCCCCTCTGGGTTGACTCCATCAGCCCCGGTGGCAGAAGTTAATGCTGTTGTTCCAACTCGGAACAGCTTCGAAATGCTAAATAAGGTGCGAAGGAATTCTCCTACTGCAGTGCTGAAGCGGTCTCCTCCCCCATTAAAAAAGGTTGTGGAAATAAAACCAGAACAGCCCCGATCTCCTCAACGGCTGTCCTCCAAAATCTATAAGGTTTGGCGGCAGGCCCGAGACTCGATCATCGATTCAAACTTCTCCCGCCAGCACAAGAAGCTGAAAATCCAACCGGAGGCTGCTGAACAAGCGGCCAACGGCCCCCTCAACCTCCATGGCTCATAAAAGGAGGAGGCCAGAGAAGACCCCCCAGCGTGCAACGACGGCTAAAAGCACTGAGCCCAGACGCCCTAAGTCTGGGGGCATGGTGGTGCACACTGTTTACATGGTCTCTGGAAAGGAGAAAAGCCGCACTTCTATAGGCCACCGACCGCTTACCCGATCCGTGACGAAAGCCCAGGAGCAGCAACAAAAGCTTCAGGAAATGATGAATGCTATGGCCGCACTTACCGGGACAAAAGAAAGCCCAGAAACGTCCTCGGACGCACGCCAGGAGGAAGAAACCGACGCTGAATTCCTTCGCCGGATACTGGAGAAAAAGGACAAAGAGGCTGCTGAACAAGCGGCCAACATACAACGTATGGGCCTTCTCTTCCAAGATATGATAGGAATGATGATCCAGCAGGACTTACCCGCCGAGGACCTCCAATCGTTCTTGAAGATGACCGAGGAGAAACGTCAAATCCACCACCAGCCCTCTCAACGGCCAAGGAGGAGGCAATCTCTAAGGCTGACTTGGTTGACTACATAGCCCAGCAAATCCGGGTTCATCATGCGACTGAGGCAGCTGGTCAAGTCGTGAAAACGGGGCGGCCGTATCCAAGCTGGTACGACCAAATCAAATACCCGCAAGGCTATACAATACCAAAATTCCACGTGTACAAGGGGACCGGTAATCCCCATCAACATGTCGCCCAGTTCCGGGCCCTCTGCGGTAACACCGGCGGTGATGATAAACTGTTGCTTCGCCAATTCATGGGCAGCTTATCAGAAACAGCGTTCGAATGGTATTCGGAACTCCCGAACGATTCTATCAAAACGTTCGCTGAAATGGAATTGTTATTCACTCAGCGATTCGCAAGTGCCAGCGAACGCACTCCAATAACTGCATTGATTAACGCCAGGGTAAAACCAGGCGAAACCTGGGTCCAGTATGCTATACGCTGGCGGAATTTGTGGTCGAGATGCGAGCAACGAATTGAGGAGGCACCCGCAGTGGGCATGTTCGTGGGAACCCTAGACCCCCACGCAACTATCTCCCAGTTTATAATGTTCTTTAAGCCAACCACATTCCAAGCTTTAATCGACAAGTTGGCTCAGATGGACCAGATGGGTCATAGACCACCTGCCCCGAAGTCAGAACCTCGGAATGACAAGGGTAAAGGAAGGGCAACCTTTGTCGCGAATGCCCAGCAGCAACCTAACACCCCGAAACCGGCAGATCAACTGGAAGAAAGACGCCGGTATTATAATGAGAAGATGAAACGTCCCTACTCGTTTCCACGAGACAAGACGAAACGGTTATTCGAGCTGGCAATACGCAACAGACTTATAAGCCTACCAAATCCAAGGCGGCCGCCGCAACCCACCGAGGTGAATAACCCTAACTATTGCCCTTACCATCAAACGGTAAGCCATCCGATTGAAGATTGCTTCGTCTTCAAAGGATGGATTGAAGATCAATACCTCCAGGGGAAGTTTGTACTGTCCGAAAAGTGGAAGGTGAACCCACCACAACCGCATACTCCTAAGAAAGCAGATACACCGGGGGCAACCTGCTCCTTTATTGAAGAAGCTCCATGGGAGGTCGTGCTATCAACTAAAACCAAAAGAATGCTGAGAGACCTTCATGCATGCCCTGCGATCGAATGGAAGGACCCTCTTGAACCTCAAATTATCGAAGGGATGTTGAAGCCCCGCCCAACTACGAAGACTCGTGATAAGGGCCCAAATACTCACGCCCAACCGTCAAAATCTTCGAAGAAAAAGAAGAAGAAATCCAAGAAGCCCGCGAAGCTTGGAGACGAGCACACGAACTTGCAGAAGCAAATCGACGCGCTGGAAGAATACAATCAAAAGGCGCGAACTCCTGTCACACTGCAAGAGTTTCTCAGCCACATCTTTCAAGAGAGAGATGATGGAGAGAGCTCGTCGGATGAATCCGAAGGGTATGTGGCGAGTTGTAACTTAATCTCCCACTCGTTTACCGATGATGAGAAAACTCCTGGCACTAAGAAGCTGGAGACAGAGCCTGAACCAGAGTGTGCGTGGCCGACAAATGAAGTGATCAATGCTTTTCTAGACGAGATTCGTCTAAAAGTAAAGCGGATCAGGAGCGTGAGATGGCAGCATCAGAAGGAACCAAATGCAGGCGACTGAACGAAAGAGTTGAACTACCTCTGCCAGAGCGAAAGGCATCCGAAGTAGACAAGAGGATATTCAAAACGAGGAAAAGGTTTGCCAAAGCCATGTCAATGGGGATGAAGCTACCACCCTCGGAAGGAAACACACATGATGGGGTAGAGAGGCATCCTGATTATTGCGCATATCATCGGAAAATCTCACACCCCACGGAGGAGTGCGATGCCTTTAAGATATGGTGGCAAGGATATGTTGCTCGTCGGCAACATGTTAAGCGCATGAAACGCAAGATCCGTCGGGAGCGAAGAAGTACTATCGATGGGCACAACAGAACTACTGGCAACTGTTATATGGCTCACGCCGGGGGGTCACAAGTTCTCACCTTTGGGAGCGACTCTGATGAAGAAATGGCTCTGGGCCCTCTCTTTGAAGAATCCGTTTTAGGGAAAGAGGAGAAACCAGAGGCCTGCGAGAACATTCAGCTGCGCAATCGCACACTCCCAGAAAAGAATCTCGGGCCCGTGAGTAGAAAAGATAAGGGAAAGGAAAAGGTCACTGAAGATATCACTTTAGATGACCAAGTCATGAGAGAGCTGGCTGCCAAAGACCCTCCTAGGAAGGGTAAGGTGGACTATAACATCCTCGCGCACCTAAGGAAGCTACCTTCTCAGCTTAGCATTCTCGATGCCCTCCTATTATCAAAAGAAGCGCGAGACTCACTAATTAAGGCGTTACAAGAACCTGAGCAATTCCAAGCCTTCCTCGCCACTGAAAAGATGAAGGATGAACGGGAGGAAGTGCATACGGCCGACATCACTTTCGGTGATGAAGACCTCCTTCTCGGGACGTGCGACCACAACCGTCCCCTATATGTCTCCGGATACTGCCATGATATCAAGATAGGCAAGATCTTGGTGGATAAAGGATCCTCCGTCAATCTCCTTAATGTTCGGGTGTTGAATGAAATCTGCATGAGTGTGCAACACCTCGCTCGTGACAAAATTACTATCTCCGGTTTCGATTCACAATCGTCACGGACTCTCGGATCTGTGATACTAACGTTACGCTTTGGACTTCTCGTCACAGACATCAAATTCCATGTCATTGACGCCAAGACCTGCTATAACGCCCTGCTCGGTCGTCCTTGGCTACACGAGTACAACATCATCCCTTCTACACAACATCAGTGTATGAAGTACTTTAAGGATGGTTTCGAGTATACTATAACAGGAGAGTTAAACCCATTTTCCGTGAACGAAGTCCGCAAATACGAAGATGCGAAGTACTTTTTGCCAGATTTCGAGGATACAGAGAGGTGTCGCAACCCGGAGAACAAAACCGCCGCCACCATCCCTGTTTTCGGGAGCGATACCGAAGAAGAAGAAGAGATAGTTTATGCCGGGCCATCTCAACGCAACAACCCGGGGACGTCCGCCCCCATGTTAGTCTTCGGAAGTGACTCGGAAGATGAGGTTAATGCCGTGTTCGCCAATCGGCTGTCAATACAAGCACCCCTTGGCGATGACCATAGTTTGCAAATCACCATGGTACCGCGAGAACACTACAAGGATCTCGACACGCTTCAAGCTCACAATGTGCAGGACCTGCAAACGTTTTACGTCCCTCCCAGGCAAAGGGGTGAGAAGGTGATCCTATTCTACCGATCCTCAGAGTCGAAAATAGAGAAAGAGATCTGGCATGGCGCGGATGCTACACTTGACAGGCTCCAACCCATCCGTCTGCCCAGATACTATACAAATGGATTAAAGAAGCTATTGAAGCGCCAAGGAGTACCCTTAAAACAGACTGTTCAGCAGGCTCGGTTTTACAACAAGATTTGGGATGTCCCCGGGACTCAACGCAAATTGCCCAACGGGAAAATGGAAACACTCGGGCTTGGATACGCGAGAGCCGGAAAACGGGAACGGGCCCACAGTAGCTACGCCATATATACCTTTGATGAAGAAGAGGACGCCCTGTCAGGAGATGCCAACCCCTCATCAAAACCAGACCCTGTGATTGAGGCGCCGAGTCCGTTATTTGAAGAACGAATGGGCAAGCCTATCAGGGAAGTGGGTCAGAAAGCCCGGGAAGACCACAACCGTGAAATGGCCATCTATGAGAAGGCCAGGACGGAACGTCTATTTCAACAGGCTGCAAAAGACAAAGATGCTCATCCTTGTCAATCCGTTGTACGAAAGGCCCGACGCAGAGACGGAAATAAATCAAGAAGCGGAAAGAGGAGCCGACAACAACGACGTGGGATTAGAGAGTTACGTGGTCGGGTGTTGCGCGGCTCGGATTTGTCCCTCATGAAGAAAATGAGTCGAGCGTACTCCTTCCCCCGAGACAAGACGGAGAAGTTACTCAAGCTCGCTATAAAACATCAAATGATCGCGCTTCCAGAGTCTAGACATCCTGAGCAAGCTAACAAAGATTCTCATCTGAGCTATTGCTCTTATCACCGAGCCATAGGACATCCTACCGAAGACTGCTTCACCTTCAAGAACTGGGTCGAGGACCAGTACTAACAGGGCAGATTCGCTTTATCCGACGGCTGGAGGGTAACGCCGCCGCAAAAGCACGAAGCCAAGGCCGCAAGAGCAGAACCGGATCCACCTCAGTCCTGGGAGCGGATTCGCACCTGTTATACGATTACGATATTAAAAGAAGAGCCCGAGAACATAGATGACCTTCCCCGGTGCTTTGAGAACAGCGATGATGAGGTGATCTCAGAATTTCCGCCCGCTCCGAAAGAACTGGAAGATGGTATACACATTACTGCAGATAACCTCAAGAAGATTGAGTTGGGATCGGCAGACGACCAGCGACCGACATTTGTCAGCGAGCTGCTGTCTGAAGAAAGGGTGGCTGCATTAAAGAGCGTGCTTCTACGGCATAAAGACTGCTTCGCGTGGAACTACTCCGAGATGCCAGGATTAGATCCGGAGATTGCTGTGCATAAATTAGCAATATCCCCAGATATCAAGCCAGTCAAGCAGGCGCCAAGCAGGATACGACTCGAGCTTGAGATGAGCATCAACGCCGAAGTCAAGAAGCTGATCGATTCTGGGTTTATCCAAGAAGTCCAATATCCCGATTGGATCGCCAATATCGTCCCGGTAATGAAGAAGAATGGGACGGTACGCATATGCGTGGATTTCAGGGATCTCAATAAAGCCTGTCCAAAGGATGATTTCCCAGTACCAGTAACCGAGCTAATGATAGATAACACGTCCACTCACGAGGTTTTCTCCTTTATGGACGGTTCGTCAGGATACAATAAGATAAAGATGCATCCTGAAGACCAGAAGCACACCGGTTTCCGGACCCCTTTGGGTATATTCTGCTACAGGGTTATGCCCTTTGGTCTAAAGAACGCTGGCGCTACCTATCAAAGGGCCATGACGAAGATCTTCGACGACCTCATACATGACATCGTCGAGTGCTATATCGATGACCTCGTAGTAAAGAGCATGTCATACGAAGATCACTTAAAGCATCTGGAGACTGTATTTCAACGCCTTCGGCAATATAATTTGAAAATGAATCCCCTCAAATGCGCGTTTGGAGTCTCCTCGGGCAAATTGCTGGGATTCATCGTTCGACACCGAGGTATTGAAATAGATCCGTCAAAGATTAAAGCAATCATGGAAATGCCTCCGCCAAGAACCCTCAAACAGTTGCGGTCTCTCCAAGGGAAGCTCGCATACATCCGGTGGTTTATCGCCAATCTTTCAGGCAAATGCCGTCCTTACAGCCACCTGATGAAGAAGGGAACTCCATTCGTTTGGGATCACAAATGCCAAGGTGCGCTAGACGAGATCAAGTAATACCTGCAGAAACCTCCGGTGTTGGCTGCGTCGGTCAAGGGAAAACCCCTCATTCTTTATACGACCGCCCTCGAAGGTTCCTTGGGCGTATTGTGGGCACAAGAGAACGATCAGGGGAAAGAGAGAGCACTCTACTACTTAAGTCGAGTTCTACTGGGGGCAGAAAGCAACTACTCTCCTATTGAAAAACATTGCTTGGCGTTAATCTTCGCGATAACAAAGCTCAGGCACTATGCGTTGGCGCATGAAGTCCGTCTCATTTCAAAGGTGGATCCCCTTAAATACTTGATGTCAAAAGCCATATTGACGGGACGACTCGTTAAATGGGCCCTGCTCTTGATGGAGTTCTCGATAACGTATCAACCTCTCAAGGCAGTGAAAGGCCAGGCCATTGCCGATTTCCTCGCTGAGCACCCAATACCGGCCGATTCTCCTCTGAACTGTGATTTGCCGTACGAGCATGCATTTGATGCGATTGGCGGCGGTAGCACCCGATGGGAACTCTATTTCGATGGAGCGTCCTCCGTAAAGAAACAGAAACAAGGTATCCCAATGATCAAATCGGGGATAGACCTCGTCTTTGCAACTCCACAAAGAGGGATAATGCGCTTCGCCTTCTCCTTAACAGAGCCGAGGACAAACAATGAAGCTGAATACGAAGCTCTGATAGCAGGCCTCGAAATCGCCATCGACCTGGGAGTTGAAGACCTCCTTATATACGGGGATTCTCAACTGGTCGTTAGTCAAGTAAATGGTGACTACCAAACGTGCAAACCGGAGTTAGTGAAGTACGGCGAAAAGGTGCAACAACTACTGACCCAAATTCCCTCTTATATTCTGGAGAACATACCGCGCGCAGAAAATAGCAAAGCAGACGCGTTGCCCAAACTTGCTAAAGAGCTGGCGGACGAGAACCTCGATGACGTCAGAATCGTGGTACAAAGCTGTCGAGTGCTTGCCCCGGCAGAAATACCTCCGGAATTATATAAAGAAAAGGGAGCGACTGAGCAGACAACCCTACAAATAAAAGACCATGAGAAGGCCGAGGACTGGAGGGAAGTCTTCATAGACTACTTTAAGTCCCACCGAATGCCCAAAGAAGCGTCCTCAAGACATCAGCTCATGAAACGAGCTCTATCTTTCGCTTTCGTCAACGATACTCTATACAAGAGATCGTTTGATTCTCTATGGCTGAGATGCTTAGGACCTGATGAAGCAGAAAGAGTCATTCAGGAAGTTCACGACGGACTTTGCGGTTCTCACCAAGCAGGCCCAAAGATGAAGTTAAAAATTAAACGGATGGGTTACTACTGGCCCACGATGATCCAGGACTGCCTCGAGTATGCGAAGCAATGCCACTCGTGCCAGATTCATGGAGACTTTATCCACCAGCATCCGAATCCACTACACCCAACGGTGGATAGCTGGCCATTCGAAATGTGGGGGACTGATATAGTCGGTCCCATCGAGCCAGCATCATCCCGGGGACATCGTTTTATCCTGGCGACAACTGATTACTTCTCCAAATGGGCAGAAGCAGTACCACTGAGGGAAGTGAAGACGGAGAATATCCTCCATTTCTTCAAGACCCACGTCATCTATCGGTTTGGAACCCTACGGCGGATTATCTCCGATAACGGGCCAGCCTACAGAAGCCATAAGATTAGCCGCTTCGCGTAGAAGCACAATATAGACTGGAGATATTCTTCAGTTTACAACCCACGAGCTAACGGTCTGGCCGAGGCCTTCAATAAGACCTTGACGAAGATCATAAAAAAGACCGTTTCCCGGAATAAGAGAGACTGGCACGAAAGGCTGCAAGAAGCCCTTTGGGCTTATCGAACTACATTCAAGACGGCCACGAACACAACGCCGTACGCGTTGGTATTTGGGACGGAAGCAGTGCTCCCCCTCGAGATAGAGTTACCCTCTCTACGAGTAGCAGTCCACCACGAGCTGACGGACGAAGAAAATGCTCACCTTCGGCTTGAGGAGCTTGATGCCCTCGACGAAACCCGGCTCATAGTGTAACAACATCTAGAAGCCTACAAAGCAAAGATGACGCGCTCGTACGAAAGATTGACCAGGCCGAGGACATTCCGCCAAGGCGAACTCGTACTAGTGGTCAAAAGACCTATGATCCCCAATCGTGCCAAGCGGGGAAAATTTGAGCCAAACTATGAAGGCCCGTACATCATAGACAAGGTCTACCAGGGTGGAGCCTACCTACTCATGGACATGCACGGTGAAAGGCCTTTCAGGCCAATAAACGGCCGCTTCTTAAAGAAATACTATGCTTAATGAGCCACAGCCTGGGTCAATGATAGATGACGACGACTATGTCCGCTCGCTATCTTCCTAGGCTCAGACTTTACAAGCAGCAGCCGGCCTTCCCATAACGCTGGACCGAAACGTCCTTAAACTAACGCTGGACCGAAACGTCCTTAAACTAACAACGGACCGAAACGTCCTTAAAACTATCGACGGACCGAAACGTCCTTAAACTAACGACGGACCGAAACGTCCCTAAAACTACTACCGCAGCATCTTTAGGCTGACGAGATAAAAAAAATGAAAAATAATAAAAAAAAAATGGTATGTCCAAAAGCAAAATGGGCACGGATGAAAACCCGAAAGAGCTCCGTGAGTAAAAACAGCAGGACTACCGGCGAGTGTTTGTGAAAACCCGAAAGAGCGCAATCTCGTTAAAAGACGCTTATAGGGTCCTCTCGACCTTGTAAGGAGAAACCACCTGCGTGAGATCCTTACTACTCACAAAGGAGCAACACACTTAGGGATCCTCACGATTCCTAAGGAGAAAATACACTTACGAGATCCTCACGACTCGTAAGGAGAACTCTCTTATGGGACCCTCACGGCTCATGAGAATTGAAAGTCTTAAGTTACAGAAACCTAAACCTGTTCTTAAGAAAATCCTCCACAACCCTCGATATTGCCCTACAAGGGACTCAATACTGACCCTTGTATACAATCCATGGGCGCGAATAAACATTTCCCCAGCAAAGTCCAACCCTTGTAGGTCCTCTCGACCCATAAGGAGAATGCCCTCTTGTAGGATCCTTACGACTTACAGAGGAGCACACACTTAGGAATCCTCACGATCCCTAAGGAGAAAATACACCTGCAAGATTCTCACGACTTGTAGGGAGAAATACCTTTGTGAGACCCTACGGCTCATGAAGTCAAAGCCTTAGTCGGCAGGACCCTTAACCCTGTTTGCTGAGCCACCTTTGTTCATCATCGACAAAGGCAAATGATGATTCGCTCCTGGCAACATTCCAGTTGTAGCGGTGCTGATGTCGAAATCGGTGTCTGAAATCCAAGCTTGCGGCGAAAAAGCTAGCAAGCCACATATGCCTACAAAATAGCCGAAATGATGGGGCAACTTGCAATAAAAAGCAGCAAGTAAAAATGTATGCATGGAAAAATAGCCGAAATGATGGGGCAACTCGCAATAAAAATCAGCGAGCAGAAAATAAATAGATAGCCGAAATGATTGGGCACCGCGAAAAAATAGCCGAAATGATGGGGCAATCGCGACCTTCGCGGTATAAAAGCTGAAACGATAGAGCATCGCGGAAAAAGAAATAAAATAAAAATGAAATCCACGCCCTACAGGTGATGTTACATCTATCCCTGTATACAATCCAGGGGCGCAATCAAAGAAGGGATCATACTCCTCCCCCAGGTTTCATCATAAGAAGAAGCCAAATCTCGACGGTTCACAGATAGCCTAGAGATCATCTCGACGTCTGTCTCATGGCAGCAGACACAACATCAAGCGAAACGGAACAGCGGCAACCCCCAGTTCCATGGCTCGGCGATACATATCACCAAGAGTCGAACCTCCATTCCGTGAAATGCGGATATATTCAGCAAAATTCCTGGTTACGTGGAACGCGGATAATGTCACTCTTTGACCCCGTGGAAAACGTCCAGAGCGGATCCTTGTCCTCGCAGAGCACGGCAGTGAACCCGTGTGAAGCATCCAGAGCGGAGCCTAGTCCTCGCCGAGCACGGCAGTGAACCCGTATGAAGCATCTAGTGCAAAATTCCTGGTCACGTGAAACGCGGATAATGTCACTCTTTGACCCCGTGAAAAACGTCCAGAGCGGATCCTGGTCCTCGCAGAGCACGGTAGTGAACCCGTGTGAAGCATCCAGAGCGGAGCCTAGTCCTCGCCGAGCACGGCAGTGAACCCGTGTGAAGCATCTAGTGCAAAATTCCTGGTTACGTGGAACGCGGGTAACGTCACTCTTTGACCCCTTGGAAAACGTCCAGAGTGGATCCTGGTCCTAGCAGAGCACGGCAGTGAACCCGTGTGAAGCATCCAGAGCGGAGCCTAGTCCTCGCCGAGCACGGCAGTGAACCCGTGTGAAGCATCTAGTGCAAAATTCCTGGTCACGTGGAACGCGGATAATGTCACTCTTTGACCCCGTGGAAAACGTCCAGAGCAGATCCTGGTCCTCGCAGAGCACGGCAGTGAACCCGTGTGAAGCATCCAGAGCGGAGCGTAGTCCTCGCCGAGCACGGCAGTGAACCCGTGTGAAGCATCTAGTGCAAAATTCCTGGTTACGTGGAACGCGGATAATGTCACTCTTTGACCCCGTGGAAAACGTCCAGAGCGGATCCTGGTCCTCGCAGAGCACGGCAGTGAACCCGTGTGAAGCATCCAGAGCGGAGCCTAGTCCTCGCCGAGCACGGCAGTGAACCCGTGTGAAGCATCCAGTGCAAAATTCTTGGTTACGTGGAACGCGGATAACGTCACACTTTGACCCCGCGGAAAACGCCCAGAGCGGAGCCTGGTCCTCGCCAAGCACGGCAGTGAACCCGTGTGAAGCATCCAGAGCAAATACCGGACTGTGGAGTCCTTAAAATCCACGGACTATGACGTCCTTAACCTCGACCGTGATGTCTTAAAACTAACGATCAACCACCCCGATTCCTTACAGATTTTGCCTTGGTTTAAGGGTACATCTCTTCACTCCTTTGATGCCTGGCGTTGTAATTCCTCAACGTCTTCAAAGAGGTGACGGGTCCCTGCAACCACACATCGGACTGTGGAGTCCTTAAATCCACGGACTATGAGGTCCTTAACCTTGACTGTAATGTCTTAAAACTAACATCGGACTGTGGAGTCCCTAAATCCACGGACTATGAGGTCCTTAACCTTGACCGTGATGTCTTAAAACTAACATCGGACTGTGGAGTCCCTAAATCCACGGACTATGAGGTCCTTAACCTTGACCGTGATGTCTTAAAACTAACATCGGACTGTGGAGTCCCTAAATCCACGGACTATGAGGTCCTTAACCTTGACCGTGATGTCTTAAAACTAACAGCGGACGGCGGAGTCCTTAAAATCCACGGACTATGAGGTCCTTAACCTTGACCGCGACGTCTTTAAACTACGATACCTGGAGAAACCCCTGACTCCATAAAACACGGATAAGGGTGACCACATCCAGCACTTGCAGGTCCCCACGACCTGTAAGGAAGAAAAACTCTCTTGTGAGATCCCTACGACTCTCAAGGGAAAACCCGCTTAAGAATCCTCACGATTTTTAAGAAGAACATACACCTATGGGATCCTCTCGACCTGTAGGGAGAAAAAACTCTTTATGAGACCCTCGTGGCTCATAAAATGCAAAAGTCTTAGGAAGCAGATCTTAACCCTGAATCCTGAGCCATCGCTGTCCTGCAGGGAGATCAAGATAGAATACCCGCAGAATACATTCAATAAAAGGGGACACACCATTGAGAAGAAAAATGTATCTTTTATTCATAAACCAACATGGATACAAAGTACAATTCATGAAAGAAACAAAAAAAAGAAAGATACTCTCATCCATGAGTATATACAAAAAAGAAAAAAAATACAAGTCCTCAAGCCGGCGGGCGATGCAATAATTTTACCAGCTCATCATTCTGTCGCTGAGCCACGGCTTCATGACGCAAGATCTCCAGAAGACGAGCCTCCGCCTGAGCTTGCTGAGCTTGATACGAAGCGAGCCGGGCTTCAAGCTCTTTCTCAGTGGCCTTATGAGCCTCAACCCTCTCGCGAGTAAACGTGGCGGCTTTATCGAGAGCCACCACCTCCTTGATGGACTCCTGGAGCACTCGCCAGAGTTCGTATGCTTTGTTGGCCTTGGCTGTGAGGCTGGCCTGAAGCTCGCTCAACGCTTTGGAAGCTAACCCCCTCTCTGAAAATTTACGGCCGAACTTTTTTTTTTCGCACGACAATATGTTCGCCACGCGTCGCCCTATCAGGCCATGTAAGCTCACTTTGCGACCGCAACCTTGGAAATGGGACATACACGCTCGAGACCATATAAATGGGCTTCCGATCGACAACCATAATCGATCCAGCACACGCTCACATAACCTAGTATGAAAAGCAACGAAAAACTTTCCGATGATTATTCTATCGAGCATGTGTTCGCAATCATATGAACATCCGAAAAAGAAATAAAATTCGAAGCTTTAATGTGCATGCGACATGACTACAGTATTGATAATTAAAGGAAGTTTTCATAAAAGGAACACAAAATTTATTTATGCAAACGGAAACATACATACTAGTACCAAGCCTACATGGAAGTTCGGCATAAAGCGTAAAAAAGGAGGGACTAATTTAAACATGTTCTACGCTAACGGAAAAGGTCACCAAACATGGGATCAACGGCACAGGGATTGATGAAGCAGAGGACAAAATTTTCCATCTCTCTCTCTGCTTTCTCCAGCACATCGAAGCGACGGTTCTCACGAGGAGTCGCTCCCCATCGATTGGCGCCATGTTCGTCCGCGAAAACAGACATGATAGCTCGCCGGGACTTTATCTGGCTCAGCAGATGAATTGAGTAATCCTTCAAAACCTGAGTAATCAGGCACGCTTCATGAAAGCCCTCGAGCTTTTCTTCCGCCGCGTCGAGCATCGCCAGGGTCATCTCCGCCGGGTGAGGAGGGATGTCGGCAAGCACAGCCGTGAGAATCATCCGGAGCCAGAGGGAACCCATCGGTAGGGGGGACCCCCTGCGGATCGAAAGTTCATGCATGGCTGAGTCGCATTCGTTGTCATTAAGGAGGGGATCCACCAACCGAGCAGCAAAGCGGGGGACCATCTCCTCAATAGGAACTTCCCATGGCTGTCGACGAGCATGAGGACGATTGCAGGCCATGGCGCTCGTTTGTTTCTCAAGACAAGTTACTCCAAGATAAAAAAAAATAATAATATAAATCTCTTTGTGAAAGGAAAAGAAAGCTATAGCCTCATATATAAAGAAGTGCATTAAGTGCTGTGCGCGGAAAATCTTGCATGGTGAAGCTATTTCCAAGGCCCAAAAAAGGAAAAGCATCGAAAATCAAGGAGATGGAACTATTTCCAAGGCCATTTTTTCTGCGTCTGATATTGTGCACTGAAAATAGGGCATGAGAAGATTTTGTGAACAGCCCCATCAAGGGACCCCACGTGCGGAACACGTGAGGCCTAAACCTGATGTACACAAAAAAAATGGAGTAGCACCCTGCATATTGAAAGCACCAACGACAACGGCAGCAAAATGATAAAGTCCAAGAGAAAGGAATGCAAACATGGAAAGACATAATAAAACTTGTCACTGAATCTTTCAAGAAGTTCATACAAAATAAAGAGGACACGTTTACAATGGTAAGACTTCAGACGCGGGGCATGGGTTGAGAAACTCGAGATTAACTTTGTCCAAGATTCTCCAAGCATTTCGAACCTCCCGAGTATGCTTCCTCTCACGGTCGCAAGCGTCGGGATCCTCACGAATGTCCTCCACCCTCCGATAGGCGGCAAGTATGGCTGACTGCTGAAAGGCTTGGTGCAAGAGATCGATGAGGTGATCTCGCCGCCTCCTCGAGATCAAGCCCATAAGGTACACCGAATGCACCTTATCCTCAGCAGTGTCCAAGGCCCCGAGCGGTATGCCGGCGCAAAAGAGAGGAAGTGCCTCCCGGATCGCCGGCACGATCAGCCTCAGAAGAGAAGAACGACGGGGGAGTAGCCTATGGTTGTACTCGTCAAAGCGGTTCATGATCTCGGCACACTGAGCATCGGTGAACTCCTGGTTCTGACTGCGGCCCAGTGCACGAATATTCCCATAGGAAATGATCTCGTCAAGACCATACAGATGGGCATCCATGATACCTGAAATAAAGGTCATGAGAATCATTAGAAAACCCCCATTGCATTAATTGCAGAAGAACAACCTCGGGCCAAGAGACCCCAGGAAGCCTCCGCGTGAAGAAATCAAGTCCTTTATTGGAATTAAATTCCTTATTAAGAAAAGGGAATTAAATTCCCAGAAACATTTTTGGATGGAATTAAATTCCATGGAGTTGAAACGCCATCATCATCTCCCCAAAGATCATCTAAACCCTAAGAGATCTACAGTTTGAAGGTTAAGCGGTTTCATGTTCTTAGGGAAAACATGAAGAAAAAAGGGTAAAAACCCTTGTTTTGGATTTAAAATCCAGAGGAATGTGAAGGTCCATCGTTTGTCCAAAAACATTACCTGAGGAAAAGAATTCTTTTCGAACAGAGTTAAACTCTGAAGATTGTTTCAAGACAGAGAACTAAGCTCTGGAAGCGAGAATTAAATTCTCAAGGAAAAAGTTCTCAGAAGAAGAAGATGAGCAAAGTGAAGGCTCCTATGAAGAGACAGAGGTATTTATAGAAGGCAATGGAAACGTTTCATCTCCCCAGATCCCTAGAGGAATCCAACGGTCACAAGAGGTGACAGCGTTGCGCTCACGTGCAGACACGTGAGAACAACGCTGTGGGGGCATTTGTTTCCTGATTTAAAATCAGAAAAACTTATGGAAAAAGCTTCAGAAGAGGGTCACATGCTTACACGTGACCAGCAGTCACGTGTTGGCACGTGACACCTAAAAATATCGGCGAGGCAAGTTCCGTTTCCCAACTACATCGAAGAAAAGGGCTTCAGAAAGAGTCACGTGCTCCCACGTGACCAGGGTCACGTGCCGGCACGTGACATTTAAATGCAAGCGGCAAAGGCACACCAGATCCCTGATCAGATCAAGGAAAAGGCTTCAGAAGAGGTCACGAGCTCCCACGTGACCAGGGTCACGTGTTGGCACGTGATAATCAAAAGCAGCAGATTTGTTCTCCCGCTAAACCAAGAAAAAGAATCCTGACAAGGGTCACGTGCTCACACGTGACCAGGGGTCACGTGGTGGCACGTGACGATCAAGCAGCAACCAGAAGACAGAGCGCAAAAAGAAAGAGGAAGGCTCGTTCCAAGGGGGTCACGTGCCCACACGTGACCATGGGTCACGTGGTCACACGTGACCGGCTTTCAAAGCCCGTTTTGTTAACAGAAGTAAATTCTGAAAGAGGTTCAAATCTTTCCAAAGGAAAGCGATTATCTAGAACCAATCGAATTAAAGATTCAGAGATGATTAAATATCACCTATTTATGGAAAAATCTCGAACTTGGAAAGATTTCCCCTTTAAATCTAACAGAAATAACAAGGGAGAGGCTCTGGATTTGAAATCCAATGGTGAATAAAATTCACCCAATAATCCAAAGGTCCAAAATGAATAATAGATGCAAATCAAATCTCTCAATGAAGATTCGTCAAAAACTAATTGACTCGGCTGCTTCTCCTATAAATAGGAGCCAAGAGATACAAAAAAGAGACATATACGCAGAGGGAAGAAAGGGAGAGAGAGCCTTGATACTTTGAGGAATTTGGATCTTCTGCAAAAGAAAACCCTAGGTAAGAAAGGGAAGGCTTTTTGAAAGAAGGAGAATTTAATTCTCAACAGAGTTTAACTCTGATATATAAAACAGAAGAATATATTTCTTCTCTCTTTGCTAGAGGATCTGCAAAGTGCACATCTCCCCTTGAAGTTGAGAATTTAATTCTCAATGGGTTGAGATCCTGCCATGCAGATCCAAAACATAGAGAGGGAATGGAAGCACGAGAATTTAATTCTCACAGAACTATAGGAATTTAATTCCTTTAAAATAAAATTAAGGCTTGACCCTGTGTTATGGGAATTTAATTCCTTCAGAACAAAAAGAAACAGGGTTTAACCTTAATTAAGAACCTAGTTCTGTTGAAACAGCGGGAATTTAATTCCCTTAATCATAATTTAACAGAGAATGGGAATTCAATTCCTTGAAAGCTTTTATTATGGTTCAACCCTATTCAGTTCTTCACATATATGAGGAATTTAATTCCTACAGAAAATTCAGAGTTCAACTCTATTCCAGAATATAAGTCTTCAAAAGGAAGTAGGAATTTAATTCCTCTGAAATTATTGTCAGGGTTCAACCCTACGAGGAATTTAATTTCTGGAAAAAGATTAACAGATCCTCTAAACAACATACATAGAGGCAGGGTCACGTGCCACCACGTGACCCCCCAAGAGATCTACAGAAAGCCCCTTTGAGGCAGCACCCCACGTGACCCACGTGACCCTCGGCAGAAGCTTTAACATATAAGCATTCAAATGCCCGTCACGTGATGGCATGTGATGCTCAGAAAGATGCGATAATCTCAGCAGAATAAATGAAGGGAGGGCGCTCTCACGTGTTGCCACGTAACCCCTCTTGCCTTAGTGTTTAACACTAAATTGGAACTCCCGAATCCAGTGTTAAAACACTGTTGGGCCTTAGTGTTCAACACTAATCAAAACAAAAAAACCTTATTTGCAGTGTTCAACACTGACTACCTTAGTGTTTAACACTAATTTGAGATCTCTGTTGCCAGTGTTTGACACTGATCTGTTTTAGTGTTTAACACTAATTTGAAAGCCTCGTTGCTGGTGTTAACACTGGTTGGTCTTTAGTGTTTAACACTAGATATTGGTCCAATTGGCTAAATGGATAGAGGCAAAGCCTCTCCTGATTGGACTTAGCCCAAGATGACCATAAGTCCTCAATTCGTAATTAACTGGGCCAATGGGCTCATAACACAATTAATTGGTCTTGATCCCAAATTGGGCCAAGGATTATTCAATCCACTCCGGTTCCAGGGTACATCTCTTCACTCCTTTGAAACTTGGCATTGTAATCCCTCAATGTCTTCAAAGAGGTGACGGGTCCCGATGACCACACATCGATATGGACTGTGGAGTCCTTAAACCCATGGACTATGAGGTCCTTAACCTTGACCAAGATGTCTTAAAACTAACAATGGACTGTGGGGTCCTTAAACCCATGGACTATGAGGTCCTTAACCTTGACCGAGATGTCTTAAAACTAACAATGGACTGTGGGGTCCTTAAACCCATGGACTATGAGGTCCTTAACCTTGACCGAGATGTCTTAAAACTAACAATGGACTGTGGGGTCCTTAAACCCATGGACTACGACGTCCTTAACCTCGACCGAGATGTCTTAAAACTACCCATGGACCGCAATGTCTTTAAACTAGAACAATAGAGCCCCGCATGCTCTTTTTTCGGATCTAAACGGTCCCGTTTAAGTTGATCTTAGCCTCAAAGATGGCTAACGTATCCTTAAACCTTCAAACAGACTGGACTATGAATCCCCCCAATTAACTCTGGCTCGAGGATACATCTCTGAACTCCTCTGGCACCCGTCGTTGTAATCCTTCAACGTCGTCAGAGAAGTGACGGGTCCCGACGGCCATACATACGATGGACCACTATGTCCCTAAACTGGAACAATAGAGTCTAAATGCTCTTTTGTCGGATGTAAACGATCCCGTTAAGTTGATCTTAGTCTCAAATTAGACTAACGTATCCTTAACAAACGTTTGAGTTGATCTTAGCCTCAAGTATGGCTAACGCATCCTCAAACCAAACCCCCAAACCCAAATCTAAGATAACACGGATTTGGACTAGTCCACGCCCTACGGGCGACGACATAACTCGGTCTCCGTAAACAATCCACGGGCAACAAAACACAAAACAAGCACCCACGACACGAAGTGACCACCTGGAGAAGGAGAAAGTTGTTACCGCGATGCGGTAGCGTAATTAACTGCAGGGGCTTGCGCCTGCAGGGAAGAGCGTCCCCACAATCAAAAACCCCTCAAACGAGGGGGAATCTGACGAAGTCTGCTACATCGGCCGCATCCGTCTAAACCTCCGATGCACGGTGCCATAGATCAACTTGGCATCTTCGGAGAGGTGGACGGATAGCACCAATTAGCATCTGCCCCGAACCCCAGGCTTAGACGCCCCACGCGTCCTGGCCGCCGTTCGGAGGGGAACAAGGGCTAGGCCGACAAACAATGTTCTTTCGTCGATGGAAATTAACAAGGAGGAAGCGCCAGCTGTAGTTTGAGAGTTCATGGACGTGTTCGAGAACATCTCGGGTTTACCGCCAAAACGAGATATGGAATTCGTGATCGATCTTGTTCCTGGTGCAGCGCCAATCTTAAAGGCGTACTATCCGATGGCACCTGTGGAGTTGGAAGAAGTAAAGAAGCAGGTTACCGAATTGCTGGAGAAGGGTTGAATTCGCAGCAGCAATTCACCTTGGAGAGCTCCAGTTCTTCTAGTAAAGAAGAAAGATGGCACAAGGAGGATGTGCATCGATTATCGAGAATTAAACCGGGTGACTATTAAGAAGAAGTACCCGATCCCTCGTATTGGCGAATTATTCGAGCAACTCAGTGGCGCGAGGGTATTCTCGAAGCTGGATTTGCGATCCGGATATCATCAGGTCCGAGTTAAATCAGAAGATATTTGCAAGACTGCGTTCCGAACTCGGTATGGACATTACAAGTATTTAGTGATGCCATTCGGAGTCACGAATGCACCGGCGATATTTATGGGCTTGATGAACCGAATCTTTTCACCGTTCTTGGACCAGTTTATAGTGGTGTTCATCGATGATATTCTGGTCTACTCGAGGAGCATTGAAGAGCATGCGGAACACTTGAAGATCGCACTGCAGACATTGAGGCAAGAAAGATTATATGAAAAGATGAGCAAGTGCAAGTGTTGGCTTGAAGAAGTGATGTTTTTTGGGCACGTCGTATCCGGAGATGGAATCGTCATTGATCCCGAGAAGATTGCAGCAGTTCAAAATTGGCTGATTCCGAAGAACGTAGCAGAGATCAGAAGTTTTCTTGGACTTGCTGGCTATTACAGAAGGTTCGTGGAGAATTTTGCCCGTTTGGCTGAGCCTTTAACCAAGCTTACGCGTAAGGAAGTACCGTTCGTATGGATGGATAGGTGTGCGTCAGCTTTTGAGGCGTTGAAGCAAGATTGATAACCGCTCCTATTTTGACCGTAACATACAGTTCCGGGGGATTGGTGATTCACAGTAACACATCTGGGAAAGGTTTGGGATGTGTTTTGATGCAGCATGGGAAAGTTATAGCTTACGCATCGAGGTAGTTGGAGACCCATGAGAAGAATTATCCAACTCATGACTTGGAGCTTGCAGCAGTGATTTTCGCTTTGAAGATTTGGAGACACTACTTACTGGGCGAAAGGGTCGAAGTATTCACCGATCACAAAAGCTTGAAGTATGTGTTCACACAGAAGGAGCTTAATATGAGGCAGCGTAGATGGTTGGAGCTGATGGCTGACTACGATCTTGATCTTAAGTACCATCCGGGAAAGTTAATGTTGTGCCGGATGCGCTTAGTCGGTTGCCAGCAATTCAGATATTGACTGCACAGAAGGAGCTTATGGAAGACTTTTAGAGATTCGAGTTGGAGATCATGCTACCGCATTCTTCAGGACAGTTGATGCAGCTGCAAGTACAGTCGTCATTGATCGAGAATATTAAAGCAGCGCAGTCGAAGGACCCAAGATTGCAAAGGTTTCGAGAACATGTTGAAGCTGGACTTCGAACAGACTTGTTAATTCATGAAGATGGTTCGTTGCGATATGGTAGCCGTTTGTGTGTGCCAAAAGGAGATATTCGCGAAGAAGTTATAAAGGAGGCACACAGTTCCGCGTATTCCGTACATCTAGGAGGCACGAAGATGTACCGTGATCTACGACAGCATTTCTAGTGGGGAGGCATGAAAAGGGAGATTGCTCGCTTTGTAGCCAAGTGCTTAGTGTGTCAGCAAGTTATGGCTGAACATCAAAGGGTTTCTGGTTTATTGCAACCACTTCCGATTCCTCAATGGAAGTGGGAACATATAACCATAGACTTCGTGACAGCTTTACCGCGGAGTCCAAAGGGCAACAATGCAGTTTGGGTGATTGTTGATCGATTGACCAAGGCAGCTCATTTCATACCATTTCGAGTTGGTCAGTCAATGGAAACGTTAGCAGAACGGTACATGCAGGAGATTGTGAGATTGTAGGGAGTACCTGTGAGCATCGTATCCGACCGTGACACCTGATTCTTATCACACTTCTGGAGGAGCTTACAGGAAAGTTTGGGGACTCGATTGAAGTTTAGCACATCTTATCATCCTCAAACAGATGGCCAGTCAGAGAGAATGATCCAAACTCTTAAAGACATGTTGAGAGCTTGCATGTTAGACTTCAAGGGTTCATGGGAGGATCATCTACACTTGGTGGAGTTTTCATACAACAACAGCTTTCAGGCGACTATTCAGATGGCTCCATTCGAAGCGTTGTATGGTCGCAGGTGTCGTTCAACTGTTTGTTGGGACGATATTGGAGAACGAAAATTATTGGGACCGAATTTGATCGTGCAAACCGTGGAGAAAGTTAATACTATCCGGAATCATATGAAGGCAGCACAAGATCGACAGAAGAGTTGGGCCGACATATCAAGAAGACCTCTAGAGTTCGATGTTGGTGATTTAGTATTCTTGAAGATATCACCGACTAGAGGAGTGATTCGTTTTGGGAGTCGAGGAAAGCTTAGTCCTCGATTCGTTGGGCCTTTCGATATTTTGGAGCGTGTTAGAGAAGCGGCTTATCGATTGGCGTTACCACAATCTTTGGTGAATGTTCATGACGTGTTTCATGTATCTCTCCGTAAATATTTTTGACATGAAACACATGTGCTGGATCATTCGGAGCTGACTGTACGAGAAAATTTAACTTTTGAGGAATGACCGATGTCGATTGTGGATCGAAGGGAAAAGGTTCTTAAGAACAAGGTTATCCCTCTCGTACTTGTTTCTTAGGGAAATCACTCGCATGGAGAATCAACTTGGGAACGAGAAGATGAAATCCGGCAGAAGTTTCCACATCTATTCTTGTAGTTTCTTGATTGTCTATCCTTTCCTGTTCTTGGAATTTCGAGGACGAAATTCTTTTGTAGTCGGGTCTAATATAACAACCTAGTTCATTTATACCAATTCATGTTCTCGTATTTCCTTAATTGTGGTATTTTTCCTGATTTATTGTGTTTTTGGTGCGAATAGTGTATTTGACATTTGTATTTGCATCCGATCCGACCCGCATGCTTGAAACCGGTCTTGATTCATGTTTATGATTTATCCTGACCTGTTACATGGACTTGTGCACTTTCATTTTAATTTATACATCTTGAATACTGGCATTTTATCTGGCATTTGAATTTTTACAATATAACATTTTAAGTCACATAAAATATTTTTAAAATACATTGCATGGCCTGCTTGATACCCCTAGCCCCGTGGTAGCATCCGCGCATCTTGTTCTCGTCCCGTTTAGTGAAACGGGCTTGTTTGGATGGCTACGCGCACGTGCGTGCATCCGTTCTTGGGGGTATGCATTTTTCGTTATCCGGACAATCATTTTTTATTTTGGTCGACATGTACATTTTTCGTATTTTAAAACTGAATTTTAGACCCGGCCCAAGCATGTTTTGGACTATATTTGTATTTACCAGAATATCAAATTTTATTTATATAATATTAATTTTATAAATTGATACAAATTAAAATTTAGTTAACTAATAAAATGTTTTTTAAATTTGAATCTAAATTAATTTCCTAACAAACTAACAACCCGTCTCTCTCCCTCCTCTGCATATATATATATATATTTATATATATTATTTATTTAATTTTTCTTTCCTTATTTAATGCACAGCCTCTTCTTCTTACTTCTTCTTCTTTCTTCTTTCTTTTTCTTGATCTTGTTTCTTGATTCCGGTGATCACCGCCGGAGCCGTGCTCGTCGCTGACGATCCGAGTGATCCAGTGAACGTACCTGACTTGCGTGATCACCCTCATGCATTGTTTGGAACCATTCCATGTGCCGTGCGCGCGTCGCGATATTTCGCCGACGAAGGACGTTCCGTACACATCCGTTCTTATTCCGTCCAGGCAAGTTAATCTTGCTACATGCTATATAACTCATTATATACCTATTTAAATAAATATCACACCTGTATTTTAAATCAAGCATCCCATGTTTCATGTTACAGCCTTTCGACGTTCCGTTTACATTTGTATAGTGCATTTCAGATCTAGGGCATGCAAACCAATCTTAATTACATGCTACATTACTGTAGACGCATTTATTTTAACAAATGGAATACCTATATTTAAAATCATGCACCCCATGTTTAGTTTTATAACTTTTCGATGTTCTGTTTGCATCCATCCATATCAATTCAGATCTAGGTCATGAAAACTTATCTTGTTACATACTATACTATCATATACTGCATCAAATTGAATAGTTACATTTCATATTTCTTAGTTATATGTTCCGCACTTGTTAGTTTATCATTCTACGATTATGTGATACCCGTTTGCATCCATATCATTTAAAATATATATCGTCATAATATTTCTTATTATTATCTTTAATTAGTTTATAATCTGCATTTTATAATGTTATACATTTGAAAATGTTATGGTTTACGCATGAAACGTCGTCGCAAAGCGGATACGACAAATCTGAAATTTACTGTACACCTTACCTTATAAAATTCATTATAAATCATAGAAAAATCATTAGTATACGTTCTTTAGTTCGTTACGAAGATAACTCAGAATAATATAACTCTATGAAATATTTACTTGCAAAATAAATTGTTTAAATAACGTAAAATGCAAATTAAAATATCTCTAAACTGCTGTCCAGGGAAATTCCCGCAGCAAACTTTCAATTTCGAATGTTCATAACTTTTTGTAGGGACAACCTGAGATGCTTATACTTATAAAAATGAAAACCTTATTGAATTATCTTTGTTTTGGTATAAAACACGTCCCTTTTGGAGAACGTTTGTTATTTTTAAGCTATTTTACAAATCAGGGTGACGCTGAATTTCTGAACGGAACTTTCTTGTGCATGGTTAATCAATACCACTTTTATAGTTATTAATCGGTTTGAATATGTTATCCATGTTAATATTATTATATAAATATCTATTTAATAAATAATAGTGCTTGTGTTTTAATATTCAGCAAATTTTACCGATTTACAGTTTTATAGTATCTGTCTGTACCCGTATGATTTATTATATATCTAGTTGCACGTCGAGACCATATTATTTCATGTTACTGTTGTATTAGTGCATCATGCGTGATAATGTGCATCCTACATAGTCATGATGTAACCCCTGATCGATATTTGTGCATCCATGCTTTTATTGTACATCCGTACTTTCATCTTGATTCAATACTTGCTACAGTTTGATTATGAGCACCCACGTGATACTTGTGCACTCCCCTGACATGACTTGATACACTACTGCTTGACACGACTTGATACCTGTGCACTACTTGACCTGACCTGATACATGTACACCACCTGACATGACCTGATGTACCACAGCTTGACATATTACCTGATCTTGTTGCTAATGCCGACAATCTTGACCTGTTGTCCCTATGGACATTTCCTGTTGTCTATTCAGACAAACCTGTACCTTCTTGATTCTGTATTGGCATTAGCTCCAGATTTATCAATACCTGACTTGAACACATAACTTGGGGGTATGGGGAAATCAATGATGAAACCTGACTTGTAACTCGACAGTTCGATGCCTTTACTGATCAGTCTTACGGGCTAGGCCAGCCCCGGGATGATGGTGCTGACATCATTCATCGTTACATACTACCTTTTACTGCCTAGCGGCACGTCTCGGATTCAGCCCGAGAATCTTGACCGTGGTCCCGGGCATGCACGGGATACTATTGAGTTATATCGATAATTCATCAAATTGATTTCAAAGACTTGAGAGTAGTTAATCCTGTAGACCAGTTTAGATTATTCACTGCACATCACTTGTGCCTTACCCTTCAGTGTCATTATTTGTATTACTGTTATACCTGTTTTACCATTCATACTCGTACCTGCATGCCTTGATACTCCTTGATTTTTATTATTGCTTGATATTATGACGCACTGACGTTTGGGATTTGCATGGCCCAGATCCTCTACCTTTGCAGCTGACTGATCAGGAGTACTTCCGCCGTCAGGCCATGCAGTAAGGATCCTGTTAGTATTCAGTTAGTTATTTTCTTACTTTCCAGATGTTATTGTTACTTGGATTTATTGCTTCCGCACTTTATTTCTTGACTCGTTTATTCTGGCTCATGGACATGTACTAGATAGTTTATTTACTTTCCTGTTCTTGATATCTCTACAGCCGTAATGTGACTGTGAAGGGATTTTTCCTATCCACAGGTAGCATGGTTGGCTCTTTCATGTGCCTATCTTAGCGCACTCTGGGAAGCGGGGTGTGACAAATACTAAGTGCTACCCGTCTGAAATAACGGAGGGCTATGAATGGTTTTTGGCGAAAAACTTTTAACGTAATGAACTTGATATCGTTGAAAGAACCGGATAGCTTTACAAATATATAATGGTGAAAACCTTTGCTAAAGAGATCACTCCCGGTGAAGGGATCTCGGCTCTTTCCTCGTGGAATAAGGTGCAGGATATTCCCAACTGAATACTGCGATGCAAAGCAAAAAATGATCGACTATAGTGAGTTATTGCCCTGACGCAAACTTCTGCCCAAGAGATCACTCCCGATGAAGGGATCTCGGCCCTTTCCTCGTCGAATGAGGTGTTAGATATTCATAACCGAATACCGCTGTGCAAAATAAAAGAAAACGTCCTTATAATAACAGGTTTTGAAAATTGTTCCAACAATATCAAATAGGTCTGTTTTCCTTGCATTGATCAGAATCAATGCAGTCCCATCAATTAATCACACCAGAAAAGAACGAAAATTTGATGTACGTATATGCCATCCGCATTCGCCACCGGGTCCCGTCATCACCCGTTAGGTTACTTAACTAATGACAGAGCGGGGACTGGACTAGCACGGGTATAAAACATATACAACATCTATTAGTATATATATAACAATATATAATAATCACTCCAGGCATGATAAATGCAACATCACAGATAAGCGATAAGCATCACAGAACAATACTGATAATCTGGGAGCCCCGGGTTTCCTTTAAGCCGCAACTGAAACCCGACATTCCCAGGGTCGTGTGGATAGCCTGTGCAATGAAAACCTAGACCCCTACGAGTGCGACAAGTTACCCGCCAAAACTAAAAGCGAGGCAGCCCCCTTCATCAAAGTGAATGGGCCACCCGGCACTTCACGGAATCTGGTAACTTGAGAACTCCTCCTTGGGTCAACCTGTACCCCTACGAGCCAATTCTAGAGTGAGCCTCCCCTCCCGTCTCAATGCCATGAGATGCGGGCCCGTTGCCCTCTAGAGCCCGGCTATCCGTGCACTCCACCGCGGGGTAATCCTAGTACAGAAAATAAAATAAGTACAACGGTGACATCGACCTCAACCCGGTCGTTCCCCAAATAAATAATATACAAACGGGCAGTGACGGAAATCCATATGTCGGACGCTCGTCCTGCAATATCAAATATACAAATAAAACTAAACTGTACTAACACTGCACCCAGGCTATCCACCACGACGATCCAGCCAACACACAGCACAACACAGAACATCAACGTGAATGTCACGTTCGCAAATCCATCTAAAAGAACTGTAGTAATTAGAAAAGTTGTACCGCTCTAATGACATTCACGGTCGCAAATAGTAATGTATGTACTGTAAAATACGACATTAGATTTCCGCACGCAATTAACAGGCCAAACCAATTTCCAAAACCATAGGGTAAAAACAGTGAGCTAAAGTTCCAAAAACCGACCGTTTAAAGCCAATTCGGAAGTCTGAATCAAAATGAAACGCACCCGAACCTTCACGGGGAGTTAGAGCACAAAATTAACTTCGAGTCAGGGGCCTGGAGGGGGTATCCCACCCCCGAGGACACCACGAAGTGGCCAGGGGGTGAGGCAGACCCGAAACTGCCCAAGGTGGGGCAATTTCGGGTCCCCACCGCCAAGACCACCTTGTGGTGGTCTTGGGGAGTGGGACCAGCCGTTCGCCCCCCCCGGGGATTACCCGGGGTGCCCATGCACCACCCCATGGCTTCTCAGTTCAAACCGTGAGCCCGCGGGGCGTGCAAACAACTCAAACTTTCAGTTTTCGGAACTGATTTTGTCGGCAGTTTTGCACGACAAAAATGGTCGATTTATAATGTCGCAATGAGTTAGTATAGGGTTAATGGGTTGGCTCTGATACCATGTTGGGTTACGCCAGCGCCCCGGCCATCAATCCATGGCCAAATACGGAACAAAAACTTTTATAAACCGGCGCTAACGAAACCCGATTTCCGGATTGAACCATTAACCCTATACTAGCTAACTGTAAAAGAGTGTAGAGAAGTTATACCGATCGATCCGTGTTCTTCGGTCTTCAACCTCTGTCCCAAGCTCCTCGCGGCTTCCCCGATCATGTTTGATCTCCGGTCTCCCCACATCAAAGAAGATCCACATCGAGGGTTAGTAATACGGGCTCCCGCCTCAAATCCGAGGCAACTCGGGCATCTAGTTTGCTAGCCTAAATAGCCAAGATGAAGTAGAGAGTTTGTGATTACTTTGTCTCAAAACATTCAAGGATTCTCAACTCATGAGAGGGTTTGGGTGGAGGTTGAAGAAGATGCCATGGGAGAAAGTAGGAGCTCAAGTTTTGGCAAGTGAAGAAAAGTGAGTGTTGTGAGATATTTTTTGTGAGCAACTAAAGAAAATCACCACCTCAAGAAGTGGCTGCCTCTACACCATAAATATTACACAAGCTCACAACAAATATCTCATGACAAATATCTAACACAAATATCTTAGCCAAAACAAAAACTAAGTGCACATGCCACAATCAATGCATCAAAGCCAAAACTCATACTCACACTTTCCACCTCAATAAACATTAACCTAAATGTTTAATAGAAAAGAAAAAGCATATTCTAAAGTAAACTTGTAACGAATTATAAGAATACCCATCATCCGTATATACATACCCGCATCCGTATTCCGACTGAATACGAATACAACGAGACGAAAATAATTCAACAATATAATACTAGGATCCGGCTTAAACCAAAGCTCACTAGTATAATCCGTCTGATCATGATCCGCGCAAAAGTGCATGAATATGATCGAACCATGCCATAAAACCATACGACCTCTACAACGTTTCGCCCGAACCAGGGAAACCCTCTTTGTGGGACTCTAAAGACTCATCAATACGCTGGCAGTGGGTTTAACCACAAGCACGTCAGTGCACTAGCTGTACGTAACGGCTACCCAGGTATTGAGCGAAAGGGAGGCCGACGAGCAAACTCATCCTGAAACCCCTACTGAGCCTGACATTGACAAAATTCGTACAGTCCGGTCCGTTCGTTTATGAGTATCGCATATCGAGTCTAGGGGGGTGGATAAAATCAGACCCCTAAAAACGCGACATTTAGTGTCTGTATGAAGCCCATCATCACCTGAGAAACTATTGATCCGAATCAGTAATTCTTGACTATCTTGGCCAAGGATTTCTGGTGATGGCCATCCGTGCACACCACGACATGAACCCCCAATACCGGGAGAGACGAATCCCCTGACGATCCGCTCACTGGCTCCATGTGGCTCAGGATTGTACCCAACTAAAATTTGTTTGTACGACTCCTTTGAGTCGTAGTAAGGTAGTAATCAAAATACAGTAAGAACTCACACGAGACAAATGACGATCTCAGGTCGATAGACTAACATGTACACATGTCACCAGGGAACTGCTATCTGACAATAGGTATAATACCAACTAGCATGTTCCCGGCAAGTCCGTCCGGTGTACTCATAACCCAATGAGTACATGTATACATCATAGGTGAACCAATTGACACCAATGGTTTGTGAGACCGTCCACCGCCCCTCGTCGGGGTCTCGATCAGTATACACTAGTCTACTCTTGGAGTATCGATGCCCAGTCTCGAAACTCTTACGACTAGGGACCTTTTAAGGATGTGCTTATAGACCACCCAACTCTCACGTATATGATCGCCATCATACTGCTGGTAGTCAAGCAAGAATCCTATGGGCTCTATCAACATGTAATAGTGATCTGTAGTGTCACCTGAAGCATGTACACGATAATAAAGACAAACCAGATAGCATACAATCATCTCGAGTAAGATTGTCCTACCGGTATAGGTCCTCCCTCAATCATTGCAATCATGTGCATGCGATCCAATAATTGACTTGTGGGCCAACACTTTCCGGTTAAGGACCGCGTGCGGATAAGTATGAAAAGTTCATGAATGATGCTAGAAGAACAATTTATGAGAATGCAAAGTATTTCACCCTATCATGGTTCGTCCAACTTTTCCAGATTAAGTGCCTAAATGGATGGAGCTGCAAGTCATTCACGATACTTCTGAAGTTCTTGAAAGATTCTATGCCCCCGTGAAATAACGTGCCCGACAGCTGGTACGGAGCCCAGAAGATGATGTCTGATTTGGGTCTGAAGTGTGAGAAGATTCAAGCATGTCCCAAAAATTGCATATTGTACCGGAAAGAGAATTCAGATTTGAAAGAGTGTCCAATATGCGGAGAGCCCAGATATAAGTCGAAGATTCTGATAAGAAGCCCGATATACCTGTCAAGATAGCACGATACTTTTCCATAACACAGAGGCTGCGGAGGCTATTCAGGTGCAAGAAAATAGCTGAGGCAATGATTTGGCATCACCGTGCTCTTCCAAGTGAAGATGAAAAAATGAGTCATCCAAGAGATTCACCGGCATGGAAAGATTTCGATAGGAGGCACGAAATATTTAGTGGTGATCCTCGCAATGTCAGGCTCGGACTCGCTAGTGATGGCTTATGCCCATTCAACTATATGACTGGAAGCCACAGCACATGGACCGTCGTAATGATAGTTTATAATTTGTCATCTTTGTTGGCTATGGATCAATCCTACTTTATGATGCATCTTCTTATCGACGGACCAAACTCACCGGAAAACAATATCGACATCTATCTCCAACCTCTGATTGATGAGTTAAAATCTTTATTCATTGATGGTGTAGAGACTAACGATGCAAACACAGATACAATCTTCACACTGCGTGCGGCTTTAATGCGGACAATTAATGACTTTCCAACGTATGGAATGCTATCAGGTTGGTCCGTACATGTTCACAAAGCATGCCCTTATTGCCATCAATATACAATATCGAAATTCTTGAATTTTAGCAAGAAGGTTTGTTATTGCGGTCATCGGCGTTTCCTGCCACTAGATCATCCCTACAGGTTAGACGCTAATCACTTTGATGGTCATCAGGAATTTCTTGGGCCTCCAGCCTTATTTTCCGGAGAGGACGTAACTACTCAGTGGGATGGTTACAATAATGTGACCTTCGGGATAGATCCGGCAAAACAGGTGAAACCATCCTAGTGGAACAAGTTAAGCATTTTCTTCGAGTTTCCGTACTGGTCAACAAATTTAGTGCGTCATTGTCTGGACGTCATGCACATAGAGATGGGAGTATCCGAGTACGTACTCAACTTCCTTCTTTATAAAGATGGAAAATCAAAAGACAACTTTCGTGCGCGGATGGATCTTCATGACTGGGAAATTAGAACTGAATTGCATCCTAAACCGATCGCGGGTAAACCAGGTAAGTTTGTACTTCCTAATGCCGCGTATCATATGTCACAACCGGAAAAGAAAAGATTTCTGCATGTGTTGCATGATTTGAAAGTTCCTACAGGCTTCTCAGGATCATTTAGCAAAAAGATAAAAATTGTGAAAGGCAAGATCGATGGGCTGAAAAGTCATGATCACCATGTTATGATGGAGCAGCTTCTTTCATTATCCCTAAGGACTTCCCTTTCCGAATCGGTTGGTCTAGTAATCAATGATCTTTGTTGCTTTTTTAAAGAATTGTGTGCTAAAACCCTTAATGTTGTGACGCTGAAGAATCTAGAAAATTCTAATTCGTTGATACTTTGCAAGTTTGAGTGTATTTTACTACCGTCTTTCTTCGATATCATAATACACCTGACGGTTCATCTTGCAACTGAGGTTAAGTTAGCCGGACCAGTACAATATTGATAGATGTATCCCGTCGAAAGGTACGTGGAATTTTTTGTTTCACGCAATTTGTAAAATTATTGTTGTCCTATATGCCCGTATTTATTTATTTAACATATTTTTCTTTAGGTATCTCTACACTCTAAAAAAGTATATACGCAATAGAAATCGACCAGAGGGTTCTATCATGCAAGGTTATCTTCTAGATGAAGCAACCACATTTTGTTCCTGTTATCTGGACGAGAACATTGAGACGAAGCTTAACCGGTCTCGGAGAATTCAGGACGGGCCATATAGTAAAGCTGATTATAAGAGAGTAGATACTATATTTATTAACAAGATATATCGGTTTATCCTCCTCAATAGCGCATGTCTTGAAGAAATTAGAGAGTAAGTTTTTTGGGATTAATTGTTATATTTGTGTTTGTGTGTGTATGAAACGATATAATATTAATGTCATAATTTATTGATGAGAACATAAATCATTTTAACGAGATACGTGAGGGGCATCCTGATTGGAATGATGAACGATTGGAAAAATATCATCAGGATAATTTTTACGATTAGGTTGCAGATCATGTAAGTTCGAATAATATGTTATTGCTACCAGTCTTAATCTAAACATATATCGTTATGTATTTATCGTAAAATTTGTTTTGTCAGATCCATGATCCGAACTTTTCTGCATCATTAGAGAGTGATTCAAGATGTTTAGCTCAGTTTCCTAGTATGGAGATTGCATATTATAAAGGATTCGGTATATTTGGATACAAATTTGAAGTTAAGGACATAGAAACATCTCGAACCACTCAGGATAGTGGGATTGCGATGGTAGGATCGAATGGTGTGATTTATTATGGATACTTAAATTGCATACTTGGCATCCAATATCCCGGACGATCAGAACCGTTTTATATATTTCAATGTACTTGGTACGATACACGAACCGATACGGATAAGTGGAGAAATAATCTCGGGACTTGGAAAGATGAATATGGATTAACTAGTGTGAACACATTTCGATTTTACGGTCAGGACGATCCATTTATCTTTCCGGACCAAGAGTTCCAAGTATACTACTCACAGTGCTTGAAGCATCCGGGATGGAGTGTTGTATGCCGTTGGAAACCCAGAAATGTTTACGATGTCCTAGAATTCAAGGATTGTATGGAGGACAGCAATGAGTACGAAGAAGAGAGAAGACTTAGAGTGCTCCGACCGTCTGTTTCAAAAGACGGGTTGTCTTCGGCTGATCGTGAAGTTACGTGGATTAGAAATGATATCGATGACGAAATCCAAATAGATATGTATAATGCGTCCACGAAACGAAAAAGGTTATCAGTAATGTTATATTATTACTTCACATTTTTACGATCTATACATATCTAGCATGCATATGCAATGATTGTACTTTTATCTAGATTTGATGACGACGACCGGAGAAGCGAGGGGCGGCAGGAGCACCAGCCGCGGCAGAGGCAGAGCGGTTCTGTTGCCCGGAGAGCTGCGCAGGGAGCTACAGAGGGCCGGTCTTGCATCCCGATCGGAGACCCCTTCGGATGACTCCTTCTGTGTGGACTTTGCCACACCTCCAGGTATATTGCACGCATATTCATTTTGAATGTAATATTATAGATATACACGCATATTTTTTTCAAAATTGCTTATATAGTCAATGTTTGATTGTCTAGCTGTTGGTGGTGTGTCCACATCAGAGGCAGAGGCCACTCCCGCACCTCCAGGTATGTTTATATATCCTATAGTTCATGCATATTGATTTAGAATGTTATATCATAAATATACACATTATTTTTGCTCTTACTTAGATAATCATTTTTTTATTGTCTAGTTGTATGTGGTGCCTCCACATCTCGGGCAGAGACCACCACCGCACCTGCGGGTATGTTTATATATCCTATAGTGCCTGCATATTGATTTAGAATGTTATATTATTGATCTACACATTCTTTTTGCAATTACTTATATAATCTATTTTTATTTATCTAAGTATAGATGGTGCGTCCACAACTGGCGCAGAGACCACTCCCGCCATTTCCGTACCCTCCACTCAGTCTGCAGGTTAGTATGAATAAATATTTATATTTATTCATTTTACATATTCTCTAAGAATAAACATGAACTTCATGTAATTTTATCGTCGATATTTATTTTCTAGTTGGAGAGGATCTGTCCACGTCTGGGTCACCGGCTGTTCCTTACCGGAGGAACTATCATCCCGTCCGTGCTGCTGCCCGGGCCCAAGCTCGTGCTGCTGTCGCCGGAGGTATATATCGCACTTCAATTTTCGTTAAACCTTAGATTTCTTAATACCATTTTTTATTAATATTTATTGTCTTGATATTTCTTGTAGATGCAAGGCAGCCCCATCCCGAGAGAGGGACTCGAGGCCCGAATCAGTCCCACAGGCTGAGGCCCGACAGAGCTGGGGGAGGCAGCATTCCCCTTCTTCTTTACCCCCGATTATCGTTATACCGGCGATTATGCCAAGAGGTTCGGACGGTATATGGGGGATGAGAGCCGCCTCGTGAAGAAGTATCACTTCACGTTGAGTGGGATGATCAGCACCGGCGCTCATTTACCCTCTTCTGGGATCAGGCTCGGGTATTAATATATATTTTCATTTGACTTATCCAGTATATTTATTATTATTTAACACTTACAATTTAAATACATTGTTTTTTTATATTTTCAGTTGGATTACGACTTTCAGCCTGTACCCGACCCCGATCACCCTGAGAGAGTGCTCGATCTTCACGCTCTGTACAATGGCCTGATGAAGAACATGCAATCAAAGGTCCGATACAATAGGAACGAGCTGAAGATCGACTGCAATTCCATGTGGATGGCGACCCCTGAGACAAAGAGAGCGGCTCTCCTACATACTCCGGTCTTTGCGTGAGTCGACGTAGATACATAGCCTCTCTTGTGCCAATATTTTGACTCTCAGCGCAAACAGATTTGTAATTTAAATGTAATTCACTGTTTAGCATATAATTTATTTTTTGTGTTGCTTAATTAGAAAATTAAATCTGAATGTGTTGTGCAGAAACAGGCCGATCAAAATAAAGAGAATAGAAAATCGGCGAAGAGGGGTCGCCCCACCTATACAGGTGGCTCGAAGAACATTATTCGTGCCATAGAAACATCGGTAAATTACAATAGATCTATTTTGATATAATATAATATTAAGAGTTATTTTATAATATATGTAAATTTTTTGCGAATTGCAGAGAGCTCAGACCCTGGTGTAAGGTGGTACACCGAGCGTGCTGACCGCGTATCTTACCGTCCATGGCACCTCGACGGATCCTGCCACGGGCGAGCTTCGATTCCCTGACACCGCTACCCAGGAGTATTGCGTAAGTGTTAAAATTTATTCCAACAAGTTTGAAATTTTTGTTTTGAAAAGTTCAAATTTAAATGATATATTTATATTTTAATGGTTAATGTGGGTGTAGAAGCAGGTGGTAGAGCAGGAGGAGTCATCGGGGATCGATTTTACTGGACAAACCGATCCGATGCTGCTGACCCCAGTCCTAAACGCCGCATACGGAGGGCACCACGGAGGTTGGGAGAAAGGTCGGGTCCTAGCAGGGCCCATATAAGGTTGAACTCCACTCCGGCGGTTACTTCCCATACCCTCCGTGAGCGACGTCTAGAGCATAATGTTGCCGTCTTGAAGACCGCCGTCGAGGATTTGAAGGAGATGGTACGTATACTACTTAATAGTAAAATATTATATCATGTTAGAAATAGTAACATATTCAATATTAGTAGCTTGTGCTTATTTGGTTGTAGACTTAGCTAGTTTTGATTAATCATACTTACATAAAACTATATAATTAAAATAAATCACGACTTTCCAAACTAGATATCTAAACGAGGCCTAAGTCCCTAAGTATTCTTAGATTGGGGTTTCGCAATAACCTGTTAATGATACAAACTCGACTAAAATCTAATACACCGTTCTTACTCGTTTATTACACACATAATTTAACAGATGCGACAGGCTACTTCGGCTGCGGCTCCGCAAGCCACTACCTCGACTGCGGTTGCGCAGACCACTCCTGCAGCTCCACAGCCCGCTCAGACTCCCGCACAGTCCGCTCCTTCATTAGTTGAGTTTTTGACGATTCGGGGCTGCACCGAGAAGCAGATACGCCAGATTATGGCGATTATCAGAGGTGGAAGAGCTGGACCGAGCTAGGGTAGCTTTATTTATATTTTTGAAGATGTATGTACTTATCTGATACATATTGTATAAATTTTGGACGATATTGGTGGTTGTTTGTTTGTTCACGATGATTTAGTTTGATATTGTATTCTGTTTGTTTATTTCTTTTATATATTATGCGTGAAATGTTGATTATGAATATTTCTGTATTTGATTATATGATGTATATATTATTGTGCACAGGGTGGGGGAAAAACAGGAAGCCATTTTTTAAAAAAAACTGATATTTTGTCCCTACGGATTAATCCGTAGGGCCATCTGTTGCACCTACGGATTACTCCGTAGGTCCAATGTTTGCCCCTACACAGTTAGCCGTAGGGAAAAAATATGAGGATACCTGATATTTTGTCCTTATGAACTCAGTAAAATTTGCCCCTGCGAATTTATTCTTAGGGACGTTTATCTGGACCTACGAATGTATTCGTAAGGGCACCAATCAGGTCCTACGGATACATCCGTAGGGGAAATTATTTTATTATAAACCAATAAATTAAAATATTTATCAGGCCCTACAGATTACTCCGTAGGGATAAATGTCCCTACGGATTAAGGCGTAGGGGCAAATATTACTCCGTAGGGACATGTTCAGGACGAAAACTTGCACCTGCGGCCTTTGCATCTACGGGGTATTTTTTTGCTCCTACGGATATATCTGTAGGGGCAGTGCTTTTCCCCTACGGATTTATCCGTAGGGGCAATCCCTTATTATAGTAATAATATAGTGTTTGTGTATTGTTGCAATTTATTTAAAAATATTTTAGTTGAAAATCAGCCAATTTTGAAGATTGACTACCAAATCTTTTCAAAAATAACTTTCTGCCAGAAACAAATTTATGCCCAAAAGAACCCAAAATTGAGATGGATACACATGAAATTCCAAAAACAAAGTTTAAAAGGCTTAGTTGATAGCAAAATTCCCAAAGTAAATATGTAACAAAAGTATGATGTAGGTTTTAAAATTAGGGAAATACATCGATTCTTCTTTGGATCTTAGCTGCCGGGTCGTTCTGAGTTCGGTGAACGATCTGAGCTTCCAGTGTGAAAGGGGAACGATCTCAGCTGTCGTGTCGATGTTGGGTTAAGTTTGAGTTTTCTTTTTCTAAAAAAAAGATAATGTCTTATTTTGGGGAAGGGAGATGGATAATACGATCATTTCACAAGGGATTTAACGCCGAGAGGGTTCTGGGTAACGATTGCCAACAATAGAGGGTTTTGTCTAACAGCAGAGCTACATGGGTATATGGATAATGCCCCAAACCATGAGGGGGTTTATGTTAAATAACCCTAATATTTATTTCAACACATCTTGAGGTCAGGCAATGTCACTGTCAACGCCATTTCTGGCTCCACAAGGACCATGGTTCTACGTACGGAAAAATAATGCTAAACAAAACCGTTCTCCAAGAAAGGGGGGAAAAACTTTATAATGTTTCTTTTTCAAATAAATTGTTTAGGGTTTTAAAATTAACTTTATGTATTATTGTTGCAATTTTAAAAATTTTGAATAATGTATACCTGTATTATGCATGCATAAAGAATTTAAAAGTTCGGCTAATTTGCAAACTTGTACGCTAAGAGATCGATATGGTTGTTTAAGACAATGAGAATCGTGACAAGAAGGCTTTAAGTTCAACCACATGCAACCAACATGATGGAAGTGAAGATGGTCCCTTTTCAAGAAAGGGGATGTATTTCATATGGACCGTGTTCCAAATTCTAAATCAAAAAAATTAATTTGCAAACTGATTTTTTTGCAGCAAGCTATTATAAAGTATGAATCAATGTTTAATTTTAGCTTACACAATACAAATAATAGCTAGATTATATAAAAGGGTTGGAAACAAAATGATTATTCTTACTAAACACACTAAAAATTTTAATTTTTTTCTTTGAAATGAAACCTCTTGTACCTTCTTTCTGCAAGGAAAAAGGAAATCCGCTTAACCTTCTAACCACATTGTTGTTGATTTTCAATATCTAAAATAAAAGTATGAAACCATGAGTATTTTTTTCCAACGAGACCCTGCCTCCGGAAACCTAACCGGATTTGCATGACATGCTAACTTCAAAGTGAATATTTATCTTAAAGTGCTTGCATATTTATTTTAAAGCTTCCTCAATGCAAATGTACTTGGTACAAAATACTCTCTTAATTAAACTGAATATTAATGTATAATTACTGACTGACACAGACTAGTTAATGTTAGGAGGCAGGACTAGACTCATCATATTCAATGCATGTATGCAAGCATATTGATGTGTATAATACTACTACAGAATTGTGACGTTATGTAAACACTAAGTCAAATATATAATAAAAACATATGTGCATGCAGCAGCTAGCTGTAGTTGTATGAAAATTGGGGAACTTGATGGCGATATAAATCAATTCATGAACGCGCATTCTGGGCCCATTGTGGGTTGGTCTTTTCTGAAGCTTCTTTTGATTAAATGAACGTGCATTCTGGCGCTGTGTGCTGCTGCTGCTGCTGCGCTCACAGCAGCTGAATCCATCATACAAAATAAATTCCAAGATAAACTCTTAACATATCTCAGTGATAAGTGTGACTATACTCATGTAAGTCTTTCATTTCATGCATTGGTGAAGCTAACAGCGTGCTTTAGAATCTCTATAAGCTTTCATGCATGATTTGACAAAGGAAGCCTATATTCAGCGTATATATTTTTGGCATAGATGCAGGATAAGACCATGTATATTAACTGAATAAGATGATGCGCAACGATGCTGAGTAATGTAACGCTAAACGGTTCAGCTGAAAGGGAACTACATAGATGGATAAAGGGGTTTCTTTAGATTTTTCTGCTTTGAAACAAAAATCCCGCGTTTTATATACAAAAGGTATACGAAGACAGACGGTTTCCATCTTGCAATGTAAAAGCTAGATTTCCAGCATTATTTTACTACCATTGACATGACAAAAACTCTTAATTAATATCAAAAATCATGGCCGACAAACATTACAAACTATAAGAGAAGTTTCTGTATCCCTAAATGACGAATCCTCTGTACTTTGTTTTGACCAGATAGGAAGTAAATACCGCCATGTTTCATTAAATGGAAGCTTTAACAATAACAGTACAACGGAAAGAAAAAAGAAAGGTAAAAATTATTTCAAACACCATCGACCACCACAACCCACCCTCCAGAAATGTTTTGGCACGTTTCTTGACCCTAGACAATACAGTCACAGCATTTTTGCGTCTACTCCATGAGTCCTCTTTGACGACTCTTCTCCGCCATATAGCATCCGTCCATCAAAATCTCCATTTTTCAATCGGGATTCTTCTTATCTTTGCACCAAGTCACTCCTAAATGACCATGCCTAAGATTTTGAATGAACCAGGATCTGTGTCATTGCCTACAAAACTAGACCTGTGTCTTCAAATAGAAACAAGTTCACATCTCCAACCTGTCTTGGTTACTAAAGGCAAGGTAGTAAATCAATGGATTCAACCCACAACCCTAGAATTGATACCCCATCAATTCGATGTCACATAAAAAAGCTGGTATGGCTGCCACCACAAAGACCCTTCTAGCTTCTACATTTCAAGAAAACTACATTTATAACTCCTACCAACTTTTTGCATAAATATCCTCTATTGATTTTAATTACAATTACAATTACAATACAACAACCGTGTCTTTTAGTTAAAACCAAAAATTACCTATCCACCTCAATCCTACATATCTGTCTATTCTCTATTCAAATGCCAGACAGATGAAATGTCTATTTTCTATTCAAATGACAGATGAAACCCCCACGTACAATACAAATATCGTAATTGTGTACTCTGGAAGAAAGAACTGACAGTAAGGATGGCCTCAGTCATTACTATCACAATTGCTTTAACTTAGAAGAAGTTTGAGACCCGGAATTCTAATTCAAGAGTATTAAAACAAATTGGCAATAACAATCCATCCGCATTCCAATTTAAAGGATTGAACAGCTGAGTCAATAAGAAAACAGAATACAACCATGGCACTTGAATTGGGAGAATGAATGACTGACTATAGGGCGAGATGTTATCAATAAATCACTGGTAAGTACATTTATCTACGATCAATTCTCATAAATTAAGAGATATCATTGTAAATAACAGCATGTAGACCAGCAGCTAAAAAACAAAATCCAGAATAATAATGAGTGCTCACTTCCATTTATTCGATTCTTTGATGGTAAGAACCAAGAACATAATTATTCAACTGTTCGCCAAAGGTCGTTGTGGAGAATCTCTCTGTGACATGGCGCCGTGCCTCTTTACCCATTTGTACTGCCAACTCGCAATCAGATATAAGTTTAGCCATGGATTTTGAGAATTCTATAGGAGTTGGGTAACATAGAAATCCAGTGACCTCATGTTTAACCGTCTCCACTGGGCCCCCACTGTTGCAAGCAATAACTGGTTTTTGTGCTGCCATTGCTTCTAGGGGAACTATGCCAAAGTGTTCATCCTGTGGAGATCAAAGAAAGAGTTTTCCATCAGATCACACAGAGTTTCAATGGTTATATTGTGAGGTTTCATTAGTTATGACTTACGCAAAATTAATGCAAAAATTAATATTCTATCAGATTTTGACACCTCGTTAAAAAAGAAAGATCCCTACTATAGATCAGACTGAACTCTTGCTGACTGTTGATAAAATGAAGCTTCTTGTTGGATTTGCTATATAGCTCAATTTAAGTTGCATCATGCTTGCTGTATATCTTCTATGTATGTAATACTCTGTTTCTGTCTCATATCACAAAATCAATGAATTTTTATATTTGGCTAGGGTCACTTTGACCATATCCATGTTCCTCGGAGGAAAAGGAAAAGGTTAAGCTTGATGAATATGTTGTAATTACCTCTGGAGTATATAAAACACAGAGACATTCAGTGAGCAACATATTCCTTTCTGCTGTTGAGCAAGATGTAACAAAATTAACTCGATCTGAAACTCCCTCGGTTTCAGCCAGCCTTTTGAGTTCTTCTAGATACTCGACGTTTTCTTTGAGACGTTTATCAAAGCCACCTGAAGAAACATTATTACCTTAAATAAAATGAACAAAACAAACAGATACCAAAAGAGTGATGTTATGCATGCCAGTTTTATTATATTTCATTGCTCCACAAAATGGATTGTCACTAAATAATGATTAAATGCAAATGCAAATGGATTCAATAATGAATAAACTGAGACAAGCCAACAAAAATCATACAATCAAAATCTCACATAAGATTAACAGAGGCACAGGCATAGGCTTCACTGAGGCAAGACATGCCATCCAACTCTTTGCCCTTCAAATTCAAGTCCAACATCCTAGAGAGCAACAAAATTTATGCATCTATAAAATCCTTCAACGCTATCCACAATAAGCCTTCGCTTGCTAGTTAGCCTAGAAGCTCAAACTAGGTAGTTGCTTCAAAAGGTTCCTTGCATCAAGGAGACAATGAGAACCACCAGAGGTTAAGCATTTTTGCATGCAATCATCTTTCAAGTTGTGGCTTGGATTGCTCTAGTGTTCCCTAATAATAAGTTTGTAATCCTAGCTGAGGATAAAATGCTTCGATTGTTAACATCATGAAATCGAAATCCATCTCCGATTTTCTTCGTTGTCATAAATCAGGAAAACAAGTTTCCCGTTACAAGATCCGTTGCACTGGACTTTTTCACACAAACTGAACAATTGAACATAGAATTCTTATATGAGGCAAAGACAGTGATGAGGACATCGAGCAATCGTAAAAGTATCATAAAGATTAAATCAAAAACTTATAGTTTTACCCTACAACTATGTTCCTTAACCGGTGGAGTATGGACTTAAAAGCAACTCCAGTAAGTCAAGCATCGATTCTGGTGCTATGGAATTAAATAAAATACGTGTTGGATTAAAATCAAGGAAACTTCAGCTTACCAAGGTTTGTGCGGCTATGGTACTGTTATGCCAAGAATTGGAAAGCCTGGTGACAGGTGGACTTTGTCATTATAAGGAAGCCATAACTAATACCCGTTTTCCCTTAGTTGGGTTAGATCATATCTTATCTGCGTCTTGCTAATATGCTGATCTTTTGGGGTTTTTTTGAAATAATATTATTTTAAAATTATATTACTAAAATAGGGTAGTTTAAATTAAAATTATGAAAGTAGGGTGGTTGCATCCCACCCCTGCTACCCACCCCAAACCCGCCCCCTTTTTTTTTATTTTTTTAATTATTTTTTAATTATTAATTATAATTATTAATTATATAATTATAATTATAAATATAATATTAATTCTGATTTTAATTATAATTATAATTATATAATGATACTTATAATTATTTTAAAAATTGTTTAAAAATAAATAAACGAAAATAAATTTGGAAAAAATATTAAAATTTCATTATATGAATGTTTTTTACAAAATGAATCCGTCAAATTTACAATGTAAAAAAATCATATCTATTTGTAAAATGTAAATACTATATCGACGGTCAAATTTATAATAACAAAATGAATCCGTCAAATTTATAATACAAAAAAATCTGAGTGCACTTGTCACGATCCTGAAGGTCCCGCCCCTGATGCATGTCCTGGACATCTGGTTCTATAATGGCCTGGTTGTTTGCATATGCTACATCTGGATTGCCTTTGCTGAGAATCAGCATCCATTGTCATTCGATCTCGACGCACCTTAGATCTTCCGGGCCTTATATTTTTTTCCGGCGGTAATACAATCGGTGTTTGTCTGTTGGCAGTATAATAGTGCCAATAGCGACTGTCCGGTATAGGATGAAATTTTGGATCGTATGCGCCTTGATAATTGAAAACTGTATAGTAATGTGAGGTATGCATGCTGCTCGCAGCAGCAATTGCGTGGGCACAAGGTAAATGTTGTTGCTGGAAAAGACCGCATGTACACGAAGAGAGCCCTTCATCTCTAAAGTTCACGGTATATTGATTCCCATTACCGCCCGACGCCCGTTACCTGAAACTCCGCCGTGAAACCTTTCGGATCTGTAGTATTGTGCTCTGCGCTCTCTTTTCCGAAAGATATCTTCGTAATACGCGGTGAGCGGAGTGCCCATCGCCAAGGACTTTTCTCTTCTGTGCACAAAATAAGTATTCATCCGGAAAAATGTTCGAACAATCAACCCCTGTATCGGTAAGCCTCTAACCCCTTTAAGGACCCCGTTGAAGCTTTCAGACATATTAGTCGTCATTAGGAGATATCTGCACCCATCATCATGTGCTTGTGACCACGTGCGTATTGGATACTCATCTAACCACGCTTTCGCTGCTTGACTCATCTCCCCAATTTTCGTCATGTATATGTCGTGAACACATATCTGACACCTGTTCCACATTCAGGTTCAGGATTTGCGGATCAACAGCCTGTCCAAGACGCTGCTGAAGACGAAGCTGAAGCAGAACCCGAACCCGAAGCAGAAGATCAGACGCCGACACCATCTATCCAAGAAACAGGTGGTTCCTCCAGTCATCCCAGGAGGCATAGGCTTATGTCGAGCCTTCTCGGATTTCATAAGGGAAAAGGAAAAGGAAAAAAATAGTATTTAAATTTTACAAACAGATAGGATTTTTTCACATTGGAAATTTGACGGATTCATTTTGATATTATAAATTTGACCGTCGAGATAGAAATCGGATAGGAATTTTTGGTATTGTAAATTTTGACGGATTCATTCTGTAAAAAACATTGATATAGTGAAATTTTATTATTTAATTTAAATATATTTTTCGTTTATTTACTTTTATTTTATTTTTAAGAATTATAATTATAATTAAAATCAGAATTAATATTATATTTATAATTATAATTATATAATTAATAATTATAATTAATAATTAAAAAAAAAAAGGGCGGGTTCCCGGAACCCGCCCCCTATTCTGGGGGTGGGGGTGAGGTAGCGGGGGTGGGGTGCAAACCACCCTACTTTCATAATTTTAATTTAAACTACCCTATTTTAATAATATAATTTTAAAATAATATTATTTCAAAAGAAAACCCTGATCTTTTCCAGGCGATTAACCTCAACGGTTGTTTTATATCTCATTGTTCAACAGCCATCATGGAATTTCTTTTGTCAAGCTTCCTTATTTAGATGTAGTTTGTTATGAACTTATGTATGGTTGTTTTATTTCTCTCTTGTTAGACGATCAGTCAGTCACTACGGGATCCTTTTGGTGTCCTGTAACAGACTAACATAAGTGCTCCAAGGTTGAGATCTGGATCACCAAAGAAATTCCAGCCTCAAGGTTCAATGTATTATGGTAGTGAAACTTTCAGACATTTGTTAGATGCCAAGGTTCACAATTTAGATGTAGTTTCTTCTGAACATCTCAACAGGAAATCTAGTGTGCATCTATGGTTGTTTTACCTCTCTAAGTTAAGACAGTCACAATGGAATTCTTATGGTGTCCTGTAACAGACTGGTACAAGTTCTCCACGATTGTGATTTGGATTGCCGAAAAATTTCCAGCCATAAAGTTCAAGGTATTCTTGTAGTGAACCTTTTAGGCTTTTGTGCTGGCTATGTCATGTATCTTCGACAACCTCTAACAACGAGCTTCAAGTTGGCTAGTAACTATTACATGACAGCGCATCTGACTTCCAATTTTCAACTGTCATACATTATAATTGTGTGTTATCTGTCTTTCTATCAAATATTAGCAGATTAGAAAGTAACATGAGGATATGGAACAAAATTACCTGCAACTGTCAAGGTAGCTTCAGATAAACTATGGACAGGACGAGTGCTTTTGAAGGAACGAAGTAGTGCAAACGCCAAAATCGCTAGTTGAAGGTTCTTTTTCCTTTCAAACCGATTAATGGAAAGGAAATTCAATCTGAAGAAACAACACAGATAATTCAGCAACAAGAGGAAAAATAAACATAGCATCTGAAAATGTTCAACCAATTTCCCTACAAGATAACAAGAGATATGCAAGCATATCAGTTACTTATATGCAGAAGGTTCATCGAACTGGTCCACATTGACTGCAGGATAAAGAATAGAAGGCCTGACCCCTCTTGAATGAAGTCCTGAAAATGTCTTGGCAAATGTAGCTGCAGTAAATCCGCTGTTAACAAGAATTAAATCGGCCATACCTGCATTACCATTTAATCATTGAAAGAAAGCTTCAAATAAGCATTCACAATGATGAGATCTCAATTAAATGCAAGCTACATTAAAAAAGTAAATGTCAACAAACCAGTAGTTGCCTCTTCAAGCATGTCAATTGGTTTGCGGTACAACCTCCTGGCGACAGTTGTATGTTGTGCAAGCAACAAATCAGGAAAATGACAGTAGAATATTACCTGAAGAGAAAGAAATCATTGGTGTGTTTATCACCTTTCAAAAAAATCTCCTGGTTTGGTCTTAAAAAAACTATGGGTTTCTATGGTTGCAAAAAAATCAATAAAGTGGAGCAAGGAAAAGAGAGAAAAAGAAACGAGGGAAAAAGAATATTAAAGGATGTGATAGTTGTTGATTTAATTGATGAGTCAGTCCTTGGCAGAATCGAATGGAAGAAATGATTCATGTAGCCGAACCCAAAAGTTTACTATAAAGGTTTTGTTGTTGTAGTCAATTTACGCGTTCCTTTTATTTTAGTAACCAGACATCTGAAAGCAATTCTTTGATTCGGTTATTAACAGAAATTACCTTTGTCAATCTTCTGATTTTCAAAAGGGGGATGACAACAGAGACTTGGTCTGCAAGTACAATGTCGAATGAGGGCCACAACAGAAGCACACAGAATGCAACGAAAATACAACGAAGATATGCACACACTGCATGGAAGCGGTAGAAAATATGGCGAGGCAAGAAATTGCCATACACTGTAACTGGGAAAGGACCTGAAAATATAGAAGCACTTACAATTACTCAACACTTATGCAAATGTATTAACCAAACAAGATGGCAGCTTAAAGGAGGAAACAACATGCATGCATAGTGAGCATATACATTACTAGGCTTGTCATAAGAAAAAAGAAACATGAGTGCGTAAACAGGATTACATATTCCTCTGCTCTCTCTTTTCAACACGATTATAAATAGTCCCCCCAAAAATGGCTAGGATGTCCATAAACATCTAATGGTTTTGAGCCTAGCAATCCTTGAACATCTATAACAAAGTAACGTTATCAACATCAAGAGAAGAAAAGGTCATCAAACGATAACTTTGTTGCATGCATACTGCATCCTTATGAATCAGGAAACCCTGGAAAACTGTGAATTAGGTTCCAGAGAATGTAGTTCTGAGTTATAACTAATAAAACCAACAAGATTCTCACCATTAACAGTCTCTTCAAAACATCTCTTTCTGTCATGATGTGCTGTAAAAACCTGAACACTGTGGCCATGTCCTGCAAGTTCAACTGCTGCATCCACGATTAGTCTTTCGGCTCCACCTGTATGAAAAGTAAATGGGCGGTTTACACTAGGCATGACGCATCTCGAAATTCATAAGGTTACATATCCAGGACATGATAACAGTACGGTATGAAGTATATATCAACATAAACAATGCAGTCACAGGTCCAGTTCTTAAAGATCATTTGAAAAAACTGTTAATTTTCATCATCTTACTGATTTCACCATACGACCTTAAGCTTTAATTCTATAATGATAATTGATCCCTTACTCTGGCAGAAGTTCTTTTAATTCCCAATTCAGAAATGCCAAGTATATCAGTGCTGTCTTGTTCAGACTACAAAGATAGTGCAAAACTCTGATAACTTAAGTTTCCATGTTAAATAGAACTTAGACAGACACTACGTCATAGATCTATGGAGGAAAGAGTATATTAGGCAGGTTCATCGAGTAATATGACCAATTAAGTTGGTTAAGAATTGTCGATTCAGTTTTATTGATTTTTATAGCGTGTCTGGAAAACATGGGATCAACTTAGAAATTAAAATAAATAATAATATGTAAGAAGGAATATGTTTTCAGCTCTCCACTATAAGCAATAAACCTTTTAGAGGAACTATCAAAAGGGTGGATATAGGTCTCAAATATGTCCTATGAGAAGTCCAAAGACTATTCATGAGTTAGTTGGGATATCTTGTTCACCGAAGTCAAGTTTACTTCTTATTGATGGAAAAGGAACGAGATCAGGTTTAAAGATCCCATGATTGAAAATAAGAACAATAAGGATCACAAAGGGCAAACCGATTCCAAGGTCGGGATGGATGATTGCAATCTTTAGCTTTCGGCCTCCTTTCTTCTCCATTATCCACAATGATTTCTCTTAAAATATCTCTCTAAGAAGAAATTTTCCCTTGAAAAATTTTGTTCACTGATTTGAAACCTGTTCAAATGAATAGACAAAAGTTATATATGATATACTACTGAATTGACCCACTGAAATTGAAAATTGAATTTGAATTGATAAGCATACATGACTACATGTGTGTGTGTGTGTGTGTGTGTTGTATTTAAAAAAATACATTTATATCTAAGCACTCGTTTCAATTAGGGGCTTGCATTGTTTGGTTCCTCTTGTATCGAGAATATTACCTCCCTTAGACATCCACGTTGAAAAAGTTTAGAGTATCTTCATATGTATCTTAAATTCTAAATTTGTTATGATGCTTGAATGCAAAATGGCTCTTTCCGATATATTTTTCAGGCATCTCAATTTGCTCATGCTTGCTGGCATATCTTGATGCTAAATATAAACTCCTATGTTTCATTCGCGAATACATAGATCATTTTAGGCATGCACAGTAAAAAAAGCTAGCATTTTTGGCAGGCTCGTTGGTCTTTTAGTGTTCTCTAACGATCTAAAACCCTTTTCTCCTATGTTTCATTCGTGACTACATAGATCATTTTAGGCATGCACAGCAAAAAAAGCTAGCATTTTTGGCAGGCTCGTCAAGCTTGTAGTGTTCTCTAACGATCTAAAACCCTTTTCTCCTATGTTTCATTCGCGGCTACATAGATCATTTTAGGGATGCGCAACAAAAAAGGCTAGCATTTTTGGCAGGCTCGTCAAGCTTTTAGCGTTCGCTAACGATCTAAAACCCTTTTCCATGATAAACTCTGAAAAGTTACTAAAATTATCTTTTCCCCCTTTTAATGTTTGTTATCAGCTATGTTTTAGAATGTTAAGTGCGTGAGATGATCTCATCTATGCTTAAACTATGATATACAATTGATTTATCCCCAAACAAATTTACTCAATGCATGCACTTAATAAATCAAACTTTCCCTTTGTCTTAATCTAGATTAACTATGAGAAGCAAGTCTAGGGTTTTGAGATGAAATCAACACAGAATTTTATCATGTTGTAAAAATTAGGGTTTTGAGATGGAGATGTTAATAACTTACGAGATCGGCGACGGAAAATCGTTGTCGAGATTCTTCGTCCTCTCTTCTCCAGTTTCCTATGGATTCGATTTTTTCCTCTCACTTTCTCTCTCAGATGAATTTGCGTTTGAGAAAATTCCTGGATCCTGCTCCTCGATCAAATCCCATGAGATTTGCATATAACCACCTCACAGCCTGATTATTGATGAAACAGCCCAGCTCTTGGTGTGAAGCGTCTCGTCATTTATTTATTACACCATCCAATTGCGATGAATTACACATCGGCCTATATTATTTGTAACATATTTGTATATATAGAGTTATAAACAAAATTTCACTACAATGCCATGAGATTATTGAATAAGGATTGAAAAAACTTTACCGTTCAAACTACAAAAGAGGCAATAGTATATTACAGATCATTAATATACAGCGCAGAATGTTTTAACTATACGGTTTAACTTTTCCTATCTTCGTTTCTCATTAATATACAGCAAAGAATATTCTAGCTATATGGTTTAATTTTTCCTATCTTCGTTTCTCATTTCTAATTATGGTTCTTTTTTATGCTAAATCATTTCTTATGATTGGGCTGGTAGTCAATATACCAGTGTCTTTTGGGTCTTAAAAAAAAACTTAAGCTGTGTCCGAATTCTCTTTGGTTGAAATAACCATCACTCTCTGAATTGTTAAAGTTTTTATTGATGCATATTGATGTGTGTTCTAACACCAGAAGTTTGAGCATCCATTGGAGATTATTCAAAACAGTTCATATCTAACATATTCAATGATTGGCCTTTCATATAAGCAAATAATTTGATTGTTACGTTGTAGAGGATGGAGGTATGAAGCTGGATAGTTAATCCAACAAGTTTTTTTTAGTTTTGAAGAAAGAAGGAAATGATTTGTGTGATATGCTGTATGTTATTTGAAACGGGAGCATCTTACCATCACATTTAATATTCTTTTCTCAAAAGCAAAAGATAACGCAAATGTTTGTATTTGTTATTTTCTCGACGCTAGTTTAATTTTTAAAGAAGAGGATCTAAAATTTCAAGAGCCGTACCTAAAATATATAAGCTCGAAGGGCTTATATGAGAAAATCCCAAACGAAGCGAAGCCAACCATAAAACAAAACCAATCTCTGCTGCTCCCTCTCACTCTTCAACACAAAACTCACGGGCTCAACAATGGCAGCTTTCTTCGCTGCTTCATCATCTCCCTCTCTCTTCACCCAAAACCCTACCTCCAAGCCCCACCGCCTCTTCTCCCCAAACGCTAACCCTAAAATCCATCGCCTCTCCTTCTTCACTCGAAACCCTAGGCTGTCCCCCCTCGACATCCCCTCCTCTTCCTCATCCCCAAACGACCGCCAGATCGCCGACGAGTGGGGCGAGAAGTCGGATCCCGAACCTGAACCCGCTTCGCAACCCGATCCGCCGATAGACGAAGACGAGTGGGGAAAGGACTCGTCGGCGTCGACGGTGAAGATCACTGACGAGTGGGGAGAGAAAGCGGAGCCGGATGTGGAGGCGGCGGCGGAACCCGACCCAGCAAGGGATGAGGATGAGTGGGGGAGAGAGGAAGCGGGTTCGGGTTATTTGTGTGGTAATGGGAGCGCCGTGGAGGAGCCCGAGAGTGATAAACTTGGGGATTTGAAGAGGTGCCTTGTGGATACTTTGTATGGGACTGATTATGGGTTGAATGCGAGTGGGGAGGTCAGGGCTGAGATCTTTGAGCTGGTGAGCCAGTTGGAGGCGGAGAATCCGACGCCGGCCCCAAATGAGGCGGCATTTCTTGATGGGAAATGGATTTTGCTGTGAGTTTTTGTTCTTCCATATATGCTTGAGATTTGATTTATATTTTTCGATTGAGTTTGAAACAATGCACAATAGCTGAAGCTATCATTTTGGAAATCTAGGTTGTCATGAACATGCTGAAATCTGTTTAAATGAGAAAACATGGTTGTATACGATAGTTAAAGTTAGCATTTTGAAAGTGTGATGACGTTGGTTGAGTTAAAAACGGATGAGGTCAATACTGAAAGTTACCTTTACTTAAAACGAGCGTGTGAAATGCAATAGGCTACGGCAACACACCATGTATATTGGAAATCCGAAAGGCTTAGAGCACAAGGTAAATCATGATTAGTATTTGTCTCTCTGTACCCTATCCGAGGGCTATTTTAGGTCCTTCAATTAATATGGGCACAAATTAGACATCATATAAAATACTTCAATTATACATCAAATTACTTCAATTATACACCAAGTTTACCTATGTAGATTTTTCACTTTGGAGTGTCCAACATAATTTTTGTGTTGAGCGGATTTGCCTTTGAAATTTGTTGCTAATGTGAGTACTGATGATGTTCCTAGCGCCCTAGCCGCTACAACCGCGGTTTATGCGGAATGAAAAACGAAAAATTTCGAAAAGGCGTTAGAAATATAAACCCTAGAATCTAAACCAAACACTGAAACTAGAAAACTACAAAGAGTTTAACTACTCGGTTAAAAGGTTATATCTAAGTATTCGTGTACTTCGGTCTTCTATCTATTTCTTTAGCTTCTAGAGGTTTCGGGATCGAGCTCGTAAGTCGGTCCTCCTTTGTTGAAGATGATCCACCTGAGAGATATGATTCAAGACTTTAGCTTCACACAAACAAGCAAGTGAAGCAACTAAAGACCCTGGGCTGCTAGTCTAAGATGCTTAGAGAAGTAGTGATGTGTTCTAGTATTTTTCTATCTCTTTTCTATCCTTGATTCTCAACTCGTGAGAGTGTAGGGAAGAAGAAGGTGGAGCTCAAGAGAAGGATGGAGAAAGAAAATGGTGAAATGAAAAATCTTGGTGAGAGAAAATACAAATCATGGTTTTGTATAATGATATTTGCAAATATAAAATAACAACCATACTTGGATAGTGTAGACAAATGAATACCCTATTCAACCATTCCTAAGCCACCTGACCCTTCCACCTCATTTTTATTTAAATAAATAAATGCATAAACCAAAATGAGCTGTCCTCTTTCTAGAATGTATCTCTGTATAAATACGAAATACATTTTACCGTATATACATACTCGTATCCGTATAAAAATGCGAATACCTAAGAGATAGGAAAAATACAATGGACATAATACTAGAATATACATATCAATATATATATATATATGTAAATTATTAAATCAATACTTATTTAATAACCCGGTTTAATCCTAAATCGGTTAGTATTATTATCCATCCGATTAAAGTCCGTGTAGTTAGTACACGTATTTAATCGGAACTCTGCACGTATCAAAATACGGCCACAACATCATTTCTCCTGAACTAGAGAAACCCTCTGTGTTGAACTCTAAATACTCAACAGTACGCTGACAGTGAGTTACTGGATAAATCCATAACCACAAGCACGTCAGCGGTACTAACTGTACGTAACGGCTATCCAGATATCTGTCGAAAAGAAAGACCGACGAGCAAACTCATCTGAACCTTTACTGAGCTTGTCTGTGACAATCTCTGTACAGTCCGGTCTCTTCGTCTAAGAGTATCGCATACCGGGTCTAGCGGGTGGTAAATGTCCGACCCAATAAGCCGATAATTCATGTCGATGTGGCTCAGGACCGATCCGAGAAACTACTTATCTAACCATCAGTAAATCTCATCTGTCTTGGCCATAGTTTTATGGTGTTGGCCAACCGAACACAATGCGACATCGACTTCCTATATCGGGAGAGACGAACCCCTAGCAATCGTTCACTGCCTCCATGTGGCTCAGGACTGTATCCAGGTAAAACCTATTTGCATGACTTAGTAGAGCCGTAGTAGGGTAGTAATTTAAGTCCAGTGGGAACTCACATGACACAAATGACGAGTTTAGGTCTAAAGACTAATTTGTACTCATGTCATCTGTGAACTACTATCTAACGATAAGTATAATACCATTTAGAAGTTCTCAGTGGGTCCGTCTTGTGTACTCATCCTCAGTGAGCATCTGTATACGATCTTAGGTGCCAGACGCCAATAGCTGTGGGACCAACCATCGCCCCTCGTCAGGGTCTAGAGACGTATACACTAGTCTATTCCGGAATATCGATGCCCGGACTCGATACTCTCACGACCAAGGACATTTAAGAATGCTTATGGACTACCCAGTCCCCATGTGTATGATTGTCATCATAACGCTGGTAGTCAAGCAATAATTCTACGGGCTTTATCAATATATATTAGCGATATGTAACAAGTAAAACATATACACATGTTAAAATAAAAATAAACCAAATAACATACTATCATATCGAGCATGATTATCCTGTACATACATATGCCTGAGCATCCACTATATATATATATATATATATATACAATAATGATCTCTAAAGCATACATATCCAACATTTCTAGCTTGCACCAAGGTCGGTTAATGGCATGTCAAGTACCCAACGTTTGCACCAGAGCCAGTTGTTGGCGTATCGCATACCCAATATCTTAAATAGTCTCTCGAACTGTGTTTGAGGGAGGGTCTTTGTGAGTGGATTCACTGTGTTCTCTTTTGTATCTATTCTATGTACCTCGATCACCTGGCGATCTACGATCTCCCTGACCAGGTGATACCGTTTCAAGATGTGTCTGGATCTCTGATGGGACCGTGGTTTTCTTTGCTAAACCCATAGCCCCATTGTTGTCGCAATACAAATGTATTAGATCAACAATGGACGGAACCACCTCAAGTTCAGTAATGAACTTCTTCATCTAACCCGCTTCTTTTACAGTATCGTTGGCAGCAATTTATTCGGCCTCCATCGTCGAGTCTGCGATAGTGTCATATTTGGAGCTCTTCCAACAGACCGCCCCTCCGTTGAGAGTAAACATATAATCCGAGACAGACTTGATATCATTCTTGTCATTTTGGAAGCTTGAATTGGTAAAGGACTGCACCTGGAGGTCTCCATTACCGTACACTAAGAACATCTTCTTAGTTCTTCTCAGGTATTTGAGAATGTTCGTCACAGTTATCCAGTGCTTCTTCTCTGGGTTTGACTGATAACGGCTCATCACGCTAAGCGCGTATACATCTGGTCTGGTATATAGCATCGCATACATTATAGATCCTACCGCCGAAGCGTAGGGTATAATGCTCATGCGGGCCCTCTCCTCATCAGTCTTAGGAGACATCTCCTTAGAGAGTGATTCCGTGCAAAGCGGGTATATTATTGCGCTTGGAATCTTCCATACTAAACCTCTTTAGTATGACGTCTTTGTACTTGGACTGTGATAGTTCCAACATCCTCTTTGATATATCCCTGTAGATCTTAATCTCCAGAATGTAAGAGGTATCACTTATTTCTTTCATGGAGAATTTTTGTGAGAAGAACAACTTGATCGATTGCATCATAGGAATATCGTTTCCTATCAGGAGAATGTCATCGACGTATAAGACGAGGAACATGACAGCTTTTCCTATAATCTTCTTGTAGATACATGGCTCATTCTCGTTTTTGATAAAGTCAAATTTCTTGAATGTCTCATCAAAACATATGTTCCAGCTCCGCGATACCTGTTTTAATCTATAAATGGATTTAAGCAACTTGCACACCTTCCCGCCGCTCCCACCGTCGTTAAATCCTTCCGGTTGATCCATATAAACGCACTCTTCTAAACTTCCATTTAGAAAATATATTTTTACGTCTATTTGCCAGATATCATTGTCATGGAAGGCAGTAATGGCAAGTAGGATCCGAATGGATTTGAGCATAGCCACTGAAAAAAAGGTTTCGTCATAATCCATACCTAGTCTTTGACGAAAACCTTTTGTAACAAGTCTAGCCTTATAGGTTTCCATCTGTCCATCTACACCCATCTTCTTTTTGAAGATCCACTTGCATCCAATGGGTTTTATCCCAGGAAGAGCAATATCCAAAGTCTAAACTCTGTTGGTGTATATAGACTTTATTTCGGATCGTATAGCATCTAGCCATTTCTCAGAGTCCCTACTGGTAATGGCCTGCTCGAAACTAGTAGGATCATTTTCTTCCAAGATGAAATCTTCTCGATTCCCGTCTATGAGAAAACCGTAGTATCTTTCAAGCGGACGAGAAATCCTACTAGATCTGTAGAATGGCTGGGGTTCGTCGGGTTCTATTGAATTTTCTGGTTCTACCAAATCTTCAGTAATTTGTGGTTCCGGAATTTCTTCCAGTCCTACAGCGCCGGCACTAATTTCTTTTGCAAGAAATTCGCTTTCTAAGAAGACTAAGTGGCGAGCGACAAACACCTTTTGTTTCTTGGTGTGGTAGATATCCTTTTGAATTCTTGGAGTATCCTACAAACATGCACAATACTGATCGTGCCTCGAGTTTATCTATATTATGCTTTTTAACAAAAACAGGGCATCCACACATCTTAATGTAAGATATGGTCTCTATCCATTCCATATTTCATATGAGGCGGTAGGCACTGATTTGGTCGGAACTCTATTCAATAAATATGCATCTGATTCAAGAGCATATCTCCAGAATGAAAGAGGTAATTCAGCACCACTCATCATGGAGCGAACCATATCCATGATGGTACGATTCCTCCGCTCCGACACACCGTTGTGCTATGGTGTATACAGAGGAGTAAGCTGAGAGAGAATATCATTCTCTTTTAAGTAGTCGAGGAATTCCGCGCTTAAGTACTTCCCTTCTCTATCAGATCGGAGGATCTTGATACTTTTGTCGGTCTGGTTTTCTACTTCGTTTCTGTATTTTTTAAATTTCTCAAAAGCTTCAGATTTGTGTTTAAAAGATACACATCCAAATCTAGAGAGATCGTCAGTGAATATAATGAAGTAGGAGGACCCACCCCTTACATGTGCAGACATTGGACTACATACATCACTATGTGTGAGTCCCAAGAGCTCTGTTGCTCTTATTCCGTATCTGGTGAACGGAGATTTTGTCATCTTTCCTTTGTGACAAGACTGACAAGTTTTATAGAATGAAAATTCGAACATATTTAGATATCCATCCTTATGTAACTTAGTCTTTTCTCACTGATATGACCAAGTCTACAACGCCACAAGTAGGTTTCATTCGTATCTGAACTCTTTCTCTTGCGTATGTTTTGTATATTAAGAACTGTGTTTTGATTAAGAACATAGATACCATTACACAGTGTACCTTCTGCAACCAATACCTGATTAAGATAAATGTTCATGATATTTCTATTTAGAACAAAATTATATCCATCTTTATCAAGTAAGGAAACTAATATGATATTGCAAAGTATGTAAGGTATATAGTAGCAGTTGTTCAAAATCATAGTATTGCCGCTTCGCAATACTAGGTGATATTTACTTACGATAGCAGTATCAACTTGTGCTTCGTTCCCTACTCTAAAGGACATATCACCAGGCCCAACCATCCTACTTTTTCTCAGACCCTATAATAAATTACATATATGTGATCCTGATCCGGTATCTAGCGTCTAGGAGGTAGGACTGACTGAAAAACAGTTCTCAATAACAAGAACACCTGAACGAGACGCAATAGTATACTTCTTCACCAGGGTCATCAAATAATTCATGTAATTCTCTTGCCCTTGCTCATACTCATGACAGTTGTCATAAGTTAGAGCCGAACCGACGTTTCCCAACCCAGTGTAATAAGCCGGTTCTGTCAAGTCATACATTTTATTATATTGATTAAGACGTGACATGGTTGCTATCTAGAGAAAGAAAAGAAACACTCAGTGTATACTCTTGTAAGATTAGATTGGTTTTTAATTTTTTTAATCATGATGGCTTCCATTGTTTCCTCGAACTCTCCTTCAAACCTTAAAAGGAGTATCAGTCGGGATCACTCACACCTTACAAGTTCGCTAACTGTTCAGCCAGGTGGGTGTTGGTATTCCGAAGGAGGTTCCCCGTGTTCTCACACGAACCTAATTAAAATAAACATTGTTTTCGCAAAGGCGTAGCCTCATTAACACATTTCTTGACACATAATAGGTTGGCTAATTGTAAAGTGAAAAATATATTTCAGAGACTAATAAATACTCACAGTGGGATCGGGACTCAACTATCATCGTGTGATAATCTAGATGGAAGTCACTCTAGTCACCACACTTCAGAAGGTATGCATCACTAGCAAGTTTCCTGTATATTTGAAATTTCCGATGTGGTTTTTTCCCCATATACTTGTGATCTTGACGTTGACCAACAAATCATAATACGCAAGTCAAGTTCTACCCGTCATTATTCAGATTAATTTAAACCCATCCGTACTCATCTTTGACTTTGGCCAACAAGGTGGTACGACCGTCCGAAACCAATGCATTTATCTATGCTATGGATAAGCAACATATAGCTACTATTCACAATGCCTTGATTTTGGCCAACAAACACCGCATGAATACTATGTGCTATTTATCCGAAATGATAAAGGGCTACGGATGGTTTTAGGCGAAAAACCGTGAACGTATTGCACTTGATATCGTTGAAGGAACCGAATAGCTTTGAAAATGAGTGGTTTAGGCTCCACTCTTAAAAACTAATGGTTTTGAAAAAAACCCGAGTAATTTATATTAGCACAAAATTTTGTTTAAGAGCAAAATCCTCGTGAAGGGATCAAGGCTCTTTCCTCATTAAATGAGGTGCAAAATATTCCTAACTGAATACCTCTATGCAAAGTAAAATAATACGACTATAGTTTTTCGAAAAATTTGTTTTGACAACATCATTTAGGTTTTTTTGCACTAATCAAAATTAATGCGGGCCCATCAATTAATTCTTATCACACCAGAAAATAACGAAAATAGAATGTACGTATATGCCATCCGCATTCTTCATGGGATCCGAGGACTTCACCGTAAGATTACTTAACTTACGGCAGTGCATGGGCAGGGCTAGCGCGGATGCAAAACATATACAATATTTATTTATCTATACATATAAATATAGTCATCTCATGCATGATACAATAAACATCACAGGCAATCGATAAACAAAATGGAATAGCGAATAATTTAGGAGCCCCGTGTTTTATTTGAGCCGTAAATGAAACTCGACGTTTCCCGGTCGTGTGGATAGCCCGTACAATATCAGATCAAGACCCGTACGAGCGCGGCAAGTTACCCGTCAATTCTGGAAGTGGGGCAATCTGCACTCCAAGTCATGAGTGGGTCACCCAGTACTTTACGGAATCCGGTAACTTGAGTACTCCACCGTTGGTCATCTTAAAATCTCTACAAGTGCGGCGAATAGCCCGTCAATTCTAGAGCGAAACGGCTCGAACTCACCACTGCGAGACGACCACTTAGCGCACTCTAGAATCCGGCTATTCGAGCACTTCTCCGTGGGTATATCCTAGTAGATAAATGAAATAATATGCAATGGTGATATCGACCTTAACCCGGCCATGTCCCAATAAAAAAATATGCAAACAGGCAGAAACTGCAGTTCACAAGTCGAACGCTCGTCCCAAAATAATGAATATACAAAAGACACAACTATACAAGCAATATCGCATGAGGGGCTATCCAACATGCCAATCCGTATAAACCATCACAGAAATATACATCTCAACACAAGCAAGTATATACAACGCCGTCTAAATGACATATAGCAATTAGACGACGTTTAAAACACATATACAACATCACAGATATCAACGATGCAAAAGTTTCGAGTTTTAAAACTTTCCGTGTTGCCCCAAAGCGCAAACATTACTAAACCAAATCTGGGCAAAAAAGAAGTATGCCAAAAATCCTAATTTCCAAAACTTAAAACATGAAGAAAAAAATTGAGACAAAACAGAGCATTTTTGGCCGTAAATTGCGGCCAAAAAGAATATTTTGGCGGTCGTTTGTACTCTGATTTGCCTCGTTTTCTTTTAGTGTTATACACATACTAATCATCCTTCTGCAATACTCCAAAAAGATTTTAGACATCAAAAAAATTTTGAACAGAAAGTTGTTATTTTGGGTTTTGAAAAAACGGAAATTTGTCGGTTTTGAAACTTTAGCATCGTCTACAACTAGTTTACGTGTTTGGGTGGCTTCGATACCATGATGATGTTCATAGCGCCCTAGCCGCTACAACCGCAACCTATGCGGAATGAAAAACGAAAAATTTCGAAGAAGCGCTAGAAACATAAACCCTAAAATCTAAACCACATTAAAACTATAAAACTACAAATAGTTTAACTACTCAGTTAAAAGGTTATACCTAAGGATTCGTGTCTTTCGGTCTTCTATCCACTTCTTTGGCTTCTAGAGGCTCCAGGATCGAGCTTTTTAGCCGGTCCTCCTTTGTCAAAGATGATCCTCCCGAGAGATATGGCTGAAGACTCTAACTTCACGCAAACAAATAAGCGAAGCAACTAAAGACCCTAGCTTTCTAATCTAAGGTGCTTAGAGAAGTAGTGATGTGTTCTAGTATTTTTCCATTTCTTTTCTACCCTTGATTCTCAACTTATGTAAGGAAGAAGGAGCTTAAGAGAAGGAGAGAAAAAATGGTGAAACGAAAAATCTTGGTGAGAGAAAATACAAGCCATGGTTTTGTATAATGAAATTTGCAAATATAAAATAGCAACCATACTTGAATAGAAAATTCCTTTGTCTACAACCATGTCTCTCACCATTCCTAAGCCACCTCACCCCTCTACCTCATTTCCATTTAAATAAATAAATAGATAAACCAAAAGGAGGTGCCCTCCTTCTAGAATGTATCTCTATATAAATACGAAATACATTTTACAGTATATACATACCCGTATCTGTATAAAAATGTGAATACCCAAGAGATGAAAAATATAATGAACATAATACTAGAATATACATATCGAAATATATATATGTAAATTATTAAATCAATACTTGATTTTATAATCCGGCTTAATCCTAAACCGACTTAATTCTAAGCTGGCTAGTATTACCATCCCTCCGATTAAAGTCCGTGTAGCTAGTACATGTATTTAATCGGAACCCTGCATATATCAAAATACGGTAACTATATCATTTCGCCTGAATCAGAGAAACCCTCTGTGTGGAACTCTAAAGACTCAACAGTACGATGACAGTGAGTTACTGGATAGATTCATAACCACAAGCACATCAACGGCACTGGCTGTACGTAACGGCTACCCATGTATATGTTGAAAAGGAAGGACGACGAACAAACTCATATGAACCCATACTGAGCATGTCTGTGACAATCTCTGTACAGTCCGGTCTCTTCGTCTAAGAGTATCGCATACCGGGTCTAGGGGTGGTAAACGTCAGATCCTAATAATCCGATAATTTGTATCGATGTGGGTCAAAACCGACCCGAGAAATTACTTCTCCAACCATCAGTAAATGTCACGACCCAATTTGGGCACATGACCGGCACTTAGACTACGTAACGTCAACATGCATAATGCAATTTAAGTAAGCCGAAAACCCAGCTATCTAAACCATCACTAAAAGGAAAAGATAGAACACTTTAAAACTCGATGCAAAATTTTAAACTTAAGTTTGTTTTTTTTATAAAAATTTCGGCAGCACCTCCTTTGTAAAAACTAGCCCCGAAACGGGTACAAACATAAGATAAACGTAAAGCATCCCCAAACGGGAGCAAATCTCGCCCAACGGCGGAAACAATCACCACAACATATACGACGCCGTAGCGAGGAAAAGATAATCCACATATATAAAAAAAAAGGCCGGCTCACACGAGCCCGACAATCAGAGTCAAAAGAATATACAACATCGATCCTCACAACTCGTCTCTAAGTTAATACATAAAGGTGGTAGATGGAGAGTACTAGATACAAGAAATATACAATGTACATCATCGGATAACCGCAATCCACCTAAAGCAAACGGCATCACAGCCAACCGTAGCGATATCCACAAAAGTAGAGATAATAAGGCGCTCTGCCACGACCACTCTAATGATAAGACCTGAAAAACCCTGCGGCACAACGGAGGGTGTGTTGCCAACTCGTGAATAGTAAATAATATCATACTATAATCGCAAGTATGTACTAACAGTGATAAACAATCACATGTAATCTGATAGCATAAGTATGGCAATATGTATATGCAACAGTCATGAAAGGTATTTTATCAGGTACTACTAATACATGAAGCAATGCATATCAAATAAATGCAGAGTATGGGATAAAACATGTCATCCTCACGAAATCCTCATCGTGGCGGACCAATGTCCATCAAGACAATCTAACTCCCAAATTCCCCAAATCGGCCCCCATATCGGCCCTCACATCGGGCGCATCGGCCCCTCACATCAAGTAATGAATAAGAATACATGCACAGATCATTATGATGATATATATTATATAGGTGTACATATATAACAGCGTCCCATACCACTGATATATATATACATGTATATATATATATCAGCGTCCCATACCACTGATATATATACCCAAGAGTAAAACATCCAGGAAACATCATATGAAATCCATATATCAATGCGAAATCCATGAAATATAATATATGTAACATGAAACAGTAATATGAGCATATAAAGGAAAAACCGCTATTTAACTGCAACAAATTATTAAGTATATCATGCGGTTCCTAATTTTCCCGAAACCAAACGCAACATCATATAAAGGTGAACATGTAGCTATAGCCAGGTTTGCATAACCATGCCGGTATAGCAAGATATGTGTATCTACCTATCAGTAATGATGTAATACCCTCCAGGTATGTGTAGCTATATCAATATATACAGGTGTACATGTAAGTATGTATGCAAGATATACATGTAGCTATGTCTCAAATGTGTATATACCTATCTCTAATTGTACAATACCATATAAGTATATGGGTAGCTAACATGTAGGCATGGCAAGGCATATGTGTAAGCATGTAGGTATACAGGTATGCTATATGTCATATGCACAATAAAAATAAGGATCATGTCTCAAGCCCCTAGCCATTACAATCTCATGTATGTATAAGTGTTGTGCGTGTCATGGCAATTATTGACGGTGTGAGTGGCATACAATCAGTGCTCGTGCAACATGAACCGTCAATAATAGTGCAGTGTCCAAAGGTTACAAGTTTAAGCACAACAAGTAATAATATGCAATGAAGTTTATGCGCACACTCTATATGTGCAATATAAACACGCGACTAATATCATATCATATCTAGCCCAGACGCATAACGCCATGTGGGCGAATTCCCCGTAGATGTTAAATATACTCACCGACAATCGCGGGCTAGGTAAATCCAATCACCTGCTTCCCTTTCTTCGCAGCGTCCGAAGTCCCCGCCTGCGATCCTATTAACACAAAACATAGCCAGTGCAAAAATCTCAGAAATCGATCAATATCACGTACACACTACGTTTGACCAACGCACCAACTCCAATCCAACCCACAAGTGTTTGTCTAACGGCTAACGTGCGTGGCGACACACCAACACCAGCCCAAGTGTAGCAGCACACTAGATCACGAACCGTGTCGGATAACGTAACACGCGTACTCAAAACACTAGAATATAGTAAGAGAATAATGGAGAAAAGATGCCATAGGAGGGAATTCCCTCCTATGGCGTCGAAAAAATACCCCCTCCACCAATTTTTCCGACGATCGGCCCCCATCATCTTCATCGTCATCATTTAAGATGTGGGTACACCAAATTTCATGTGATTCTACAACTTTTTCACCGTTGATTTAGCAATGTAAAAAGTTCTATTGTCGGTAAACCGTTAATTTTGAACCCACTAAATCAACGGTGAAAAAGTTGTAGAATCACATGAAATTTGGTGTACCCACATCTTAAATGATGACGATGAAGATGATGGGGGCCGATCGTCGGAAAAATTGGTGGAGGGGGTATTTTTTCGACGCCATAGGAGGGAATTCCCTCCTATGGCCTCTTTCCTCCATTAATCTCATATAGTAAAGTGGTCCCAGATTTTGATAAACTAACAATTGGTGAAAGTTGCAAGTACCACGAGACCACAAACAACCCCAGAGACCCCACGACAAAGACTCAACTCCCTAGCCCCCACTCTGGCCGCAATTTGCGGCCAGAACCATTAAATTTGCGGCCCAAAATTGAAGGGGTGGTCTCAGGTTTTCATGGTAAGTTCTATACCTCAACACTATATCACTGTGATGGGAACTTTTCCAACAAACACCTTGTTCAACAGCAGATCACAGAGACACATAGTTGACACTAAAAATACGATATTTTGCACAAAATACTACCTTTAGTGTTCTAATCCATAACAACAAGGCAACACAACAAAATAACTCCTAAATATCAGTTAGAGGTCATTACCTAGCCACTCTTGCTCAAAAATCCTAGCTTTCCAAGATCCAAGGCAACCAAGTGGCTAATTCAAGACATTTGAAGTGTTTAAATGGGATTTTGTGAAGTTTAGCAAGGTTTTTGTGATGAAGGAGTGGGTTCAGTTTGGGGTTGAGGGAAATGAATTATAATTGAGAGTGAGAAAAAGAGAGAGAGAGATTTATTGGTGAGAGGTGAGTGTAGGGTGACCCTTTTCCCTTACACTCACTCTCCTCCCCTCACCTCATTAATGCACCATAAATGCCTCTTGACTCACCTTGCCACCTCTCTCTCTCTCAATCCAAAGCAAAAGATATTTTTTTACCCAAAAATATCTAAAGCAAGGTTAAATTAGGGCAAGGATTAACTAAGGTTTCTTGGTCTCTTAACAAGATTAACACTAACTAACCCTCACATTAACATGCATGTGTGTGTGCAAGTCAAAACAAATAATATAAAAATATTAATTAATTGTTATAAAATGTGAGGAACCCAATTTGGTAAACTTTTTCTTAAAACCCTGCATTAACGCTTAATTAACACTAATCGCATTCCAAGGTGTTATAGTAAATCTCATCTGTCTTGGCCAAGATCTTATGGTGCTGGGCAACCGAACACAGTGCAACATCGACTCCCTATACCGGGAGAGACGAATCCCAAACAATCACTCACTGCCTTCATGTGACTCGGGACTGTATCCAACTAAAACCCGTTTGCACGACTCGATAAAGCTGTGGTGGACTAGTAATCTAAGTACAATGGGAACTCACACGAGAAAAATGATAATCTCAGGTCTAAAAACTAATATGTATCCATATCACCTGAGAACTGCTATTTGACGATAGGTATAATACCCTCTAGAAGTTCTCGGTGAATATGTTTGTAGAGTGTTTTTCGTCACCCTATTGAGATAGGAATACACATCGCTTGTCAGGCGTATAACAGATTCCCCTTGTCTAGAGTAAGCCGGGGTTTATTGATTGTGGGGAACCGAATCTCCTGCAGCCGCGGATTAAGCTGCCGTTAATTACCCCTCGCTTTTGGAGCGAGAGAATCTTTGATTGACGGGTAAAACTGGTCAGGCGAATTCAATGTGCATTGTGCGCATGTTGTGTTTTGAAGTGGTCTTGGACGTATCGGGGGCCTCACAAAGTTTACAGGGGTTCCGCTACCTGTACAACAGGCTGGGGGTCAAGAGGGCTAGTTGCCTCCTTGCGGAGTGTGGGGCAACAACGCCTTGTTAGAAAATTTTTCTAACGGGAAATGTGTTTTGAGTGTGGAAAAAAGAAGAGTGAGGAGCATCCTAAGGACGCGTGAGACAACACGTGACTGCTGAGCGTCAGCGGACCACGTGCGCGGCACGCCTGCTAGAACCGTCAGCGGAAGATGGGGCTTAGCCTCTGGTCTGGGAGTTGAACTACCGAGTGGCTTTGGAGTTAAACTCTTAGGAAAGAAATTGGATGTGGATTTGGAGTTAAACTCCCAAGAAGTCTGGATTTGGAGTTAAACTCTTTTGAGGATTTAGATTTTGGAGTTGAACTCCTCAAAGATCGATTTGGAGTTAAACTCCCAAAGGACATAGATTTTGAATGGTGAAAGAAGGTCCCTTTTTGTCCTCTTCGATCCTTAGACTTCCCCAAAATGGGTTCTTCTGAGATGGGTTCCTTCTCCTTTTTTTTGTTGAATCTTAGAGAAAAAAGGCGTTGAGATTAAAAGTCTCCCTTTTAGAGATTTGGTGGGAGATCTGAGCTCCCCTCGAGGGTTTTACGGTGAAAAACTATTTCTTTTTGGAAAAAGAAGAGTTAAAACTCTTGATTTAATTCAAAAAAGAGAAGAAGTTTTAAAAGCTTGAGGAAGGAGAAGGAGGTACAGAATCCTAGAATTTTTGATATAATGAAAGTTCTTGATTTTCTCATGATGTTTGCCTTTTATAGGTTACACATTTTACATATAGCCCCTTGGGCTTTTCCAAGTGGCACTTGTGTCACCCTATATCTTATGTGCTTATTTCTTTTTGCACATAAGCCATGGGGTTTACAAAATTTTGGCTTTTTGACAATTTTTCAAACATTTATTTCTAATAAATTGCATTTAAACAAATTTATCGCCTCCTTTTTGGCATGGAGACGGCCCTTCCACACTCGGTCTTGATTTAGGCTTGGGCCCGCTTGCTTGGGTTCGGGCTCACTTGGCTGGGGGTTGACTGATTTTGACTTGGTCAACCGGGGTGTAATTTTTGACCCTAACAAAGTGCCCCATCAATAAATGCACACCGCGTGTATAGGTTGTGTGCATGAAATTGATGGATCTTATTGTATATGGAGATTGATTTGGTTTGGTTCATGTGGAGGGTCGATGCTGTCATTTTTGCGACTTGGCCAATCAGTGTTTGATTTGACTTGCTCCGTTTCTTGCGGTGTCGGGATTTGATTTGACTTGCTCCGCTTTCTGCTGTGTCGGGTTTTGATTTTACTTGCTCCGTTTTCTGCGGTGTCGGGGTTGAAGTTGACTTGCTCCGCTTTTCGCGGTGTTAGGATTTGATTTGACTTGCTCCGCTTTCTGCGATGTCGGGATTGAAGTTGACTTGCTCCGCTTTTCGCGGTGTCATGATCGATTTGTTTCCGAGGTGGAGCTTGATTCCACCAAGGAGGTGATTGCTTCTAAGGTGCATCTTGATTCCGTCGAGGAGGCCGTTAGTGTTGAATCGATTGATCCGATTGGTTTTGAAGTTTCTGTCCGTTCCGCGGGACCTTTTGAGCTTGGAACCACTGCCGGTGGGACTTTGATTTAATTTATTTGATTTCTGTATCATCTGGTGGGACTTTTGAATTTGAGTGGGACTTGGAATTTGGATTTTGTTTAGCATCAGCATCGCTGCACTGGAACGATGCAAGGAGCGACTCATCATTTGCCCTGAGAGGACTTCGGATTTAGGTTTTGGGTCGACATCTAACACTGAAGCGTAATGCCAGGAGCGTCTCATCATTTATCCTGGGAGGACTTAGGATTTGAGTCAGTAGCAGCACCGCTAACACTGAAGCGTAATACCAGGAGCGACTCATCATCTGTTGTTGCCCGTTGGGAGCGATGGCTTAGGAGACACGTTTAGATCTCTATCTTTTCAATTTTATGAGCCGTAAGGGTCTCATAAAAGCATTTTCTCCCTACGAGTCGCAAGGATCTCGTAGATGTATTTTCTTTTTAGGAATCGTGAGGATTTTTAAGTGTTCTGCTCCTTTGTGAGTCGTAAGGATCTCACGTGCAAATATTTTCCTTACAAGGTCGAGAGGACTTTGTGAGTGTATTTCGTCTCTTTTTCACGAGTTTGCGTCCTTTCGGGTTTTCACAAACTCGGCGGGAGTCGTGCTGTTTTTACTCATGAAGCCCTTCCGGGTTTTCATCCGTGCCCGTTTTACTTGTGGACATACCATTTTTTTTGGTGGAGCTTCATCGCCGGTAGGACTTCAGATGTAGTCTCTCCAGTAAGACTTAGGAAAGAAAGGGGTTGTTTATGCCCGTGGATTGTATATAGTTGTACAGGATGTGTGATCCATATCGTAAGGCCGGTGTGCTCAATTCGTCTGCGATTTAAAGCATTCACACGTAGTATTTCTTGAGATATTGGTCGTTGATAGATGGCATGGGCCTTTCTTCCTCGTCATTTATCAGCTGGTAGGATCTTCCATCAAACTCTTTCTCGATGATGTACGGTCCTTTCCAGTTCGGCTCGTACTTTCCCTTGGCACGTCGATTGGGGATGATCGGTCTTTTGAGGACCAACACCAATTCGCCTTTCTTGAAAGCACGGAAATGGGTTATCTTGTCATAGGCCCATGACATTTGGTCTCGGTACAGCTCCAGATTTTGTTGTACCGCGAGTCTCTTTTCTTCGAGCCGAAGCACGTTTTCCTCCTTCGTCAAACCATGCTGGACAGCTATTTTTAGACTGGGAATTTCGACTTAAAGGGGAGGATCGCTTCCACTCCGAAATATAGTGAGTATGGACTGGACTGAGTTGAAGTGCGGCGTGTGGTACGATATGTCCACAACGCCTCGTGGAGCTTGAGATTATAGTCTCTCTTATTGGCTGAAGCATTTTTTCTGAAGAGCTTGCATAGAGTTTTATTGAAGTCTTCGGCTAGCCCATTGGTTCTTGGATTATAGATGGAGGAATATCTCCAGTCTATTTTATGCGGAGCAGCGAACCTTGAGATTTTGAAGCTCTTGAAAGAAGGCTTGTTGTCAGATATGATTCTTTTCGGTGTACCGAAGCAGTATAGAATATTATGCCGGAAGAATGTCAGAATGTCTTCTGTCTTGACTTCTTTTAGCGTGACGGTTTCAGCCCATCTGGAGAAATAGTCAGGTACAGCCAATATGAATCGATGGCCTTTTGATGACGGGGTATCAATTGGGCCAATAATGTCGGTGTCCTAAATTTCGAAGGGCCATGACGCCACCGTAGGATGCAGCAGGTTGGGATGCTTGTGGATGAAGTCACCGTGAATTTAACATAGATGACACTTCTTCGCAATCCCTTATCATGGTAGGGCCAGATTGGTGAGCTCCGCAAACGCCCGAGTGAATTTTTTCACGACTTTTTAGGTTTCGGCCGATACAGACATTTGAGCCAGAGTTGGTCATATGATCTGCGGTACAAATATGTACCAGAGAGCTCTCTTCAGCTGAACCCTTGCAGAGTTTTCTTCGAGTAGCTTGTCATATCGGAGGTACTCTATGAAGGACTTTCTCCAATCAAGCTTGTCTTGAATGGTCAGAGCTTCTTCGGCAGAATTGTTCTTTTGTTCTACGCTTTCTTCTTCTCGTAAAAAGATTGGAGGCAGAATTTGCCGGCTCCTAACCGTAATTAGAATTTCATCCATGTCGAGATCAATCGGCTCTTTGGCTAGGCGAGTGAGTACATCGGTTTTTTCCGTTCAACACCCTAGGAACTCTCATTAGTTTAATGTGGGTGAACTGTTTCATGAGTTCCACCCTCCAATTCTGTATAGAGCTAACTCGGGCTTATATAATAGTCGTCGCTTACTTGGTTGACGACAAGCTGAGAATCACCGTAAAGCCGTAGCCGAAGTATTTCCATTTCTATAGCGAGCTCCAGGCCAGCTATCAAAGCTTCATACTCAGCTTCGTTATTTGTGCGAGACTCGGTGAGAGCGAAAGAATCGTAGGGTTCCTCCCGATGGCGTGATGAACACCAATCCTTTCCCTACTTTTATTTTCGGAACGCTTGATTTGCTGGAGGTCTTTATTGATGAAGCTTCATCGAAGTAGAGCTCCCAACATGGCTCGTTATCCTCGAGGTGCAACACTTGTTCGTCGGGTAACTCGCAATTTAGCGGTGACCCTTCTGGTAAAGGATAAGTAGTAAGGAAGTCGGCGAGGGCTTGCCTTTTTACTGCTTTCTGAGGAGTATAGACTATATCAATCTCAAGCAGCATGACAGCCCATCTTGTTATTCTGCCGGCAAGGCTTGTTTTGGTCATTAAGTGTTTGAGCGGGTCGACCTTGGAGATCAGCATGACCCGATGAGCGAGTAGATAGTGCCTTAGCTTCTTCACGGCGAATATCAGGGCCAGGCACTGCTTTTCGATGGGGGAATAGTTATGTTCCGTCCTGACTAATGTTCGACTGAGGTAGTAGAAAACCTTTTCTTTTCCTTCCTCATTATTTTGGGCAAGAAGCTCGCCGAGTGATTCATCTAGCGCGGCAGTGTAGAGAATCAGCGGTTTATTTGGAATGGGAGCAGCAAGAATCGGAGGGTGCAACAGGTACTGTTTGATACTTTCGAACGCTTCTTGACATTCGGCATCCCAAACAAAGGGAGCTTCCTTTTTCATGAGCTTTAAGGAAGGCCGATATCTCCCCGATAGGTTCGAGATGAACCTTCGTATGTAAGCGAGTTTGCCTTGAAAAGACTTTAGCTGCGTCAGATTCTTTGGAGGATGCATCTCCATGATGGCCTTTATCTTTGATGGGTCAACTTCGATCTCCGATGTAGGACTATGAAGTCCAAGAATTTCCCGATGACACGCCAAAAGCACACTTTAAGGATTCATCTTTAGGTCGTATTCTCTCAGTCTGATGAAAACGGACCTGAGGTCTTGGATGTGATCGACCTTGGCTTTAGTCTTGACGACCAAGTCATCGGCATAGCATTCGATGACTTGGTGGATTAGGTCATCAAAGATTTTGGTCATTGCCCTTTGATATGTGGCGCCCGCATTATTCAGTCCGAACGACATCATCTTGTAGCAGTATATACCAATCGAGGTTCTAAATGCCGTGTGTTTCTCATCTTCGGGAAACATCTTGATCTGATTATATCCAGACGAGCCATCCATGAAAGTGAACAACTTGTAATTTGAGGTATCGTCGACCATCATTTCTATGACCGGTAGCGGTAAGTCGTCCTTAGGGCATGCTTTGTTCAGATCCCTGAAATCAACACAGACTCGGATTGGCCTATTCTTCTTTTTCACTGGGACGATGCATGCGATCCAATCCGCATATTTCTCTTCTTTGTTGAAACCGGGATCGATAAGTTTCTTGGTTTTCTCGATGACCTTTTCTTCCAGCTCTCTTCTCATTTTTCGAGAAGCTTGTTTGATTGGCTTGGCATCAGGAGATATAGCCTGCTTATGCACGGCCATCTCAGGAGAGAGGTCATGCATTTCTTTGTACGTTCAAACGAAACAGCCGACGAACTCATGCAGCATGACGATTATCTGCTCTTTCATTCCCTCTGACAAGAGTGAGCTGATGTAGGTCGGCCTTGGATTAACGGGCGTTCCCAAATCAATCTCGGTTAGCTCGTCAAAGGTTGCTTGTCCGCCATCTTCGAGCTCTCGAGGGGCTTCTTCTGGCTCGGCTAGCTCATCGTCATCATTTGACATTTTGCTGCTTCACCAACATGGATCATGTAACATGCTCTGACATCAGGTTGAATGAAACCTATGCCCGGTCTGTCTGGGATTCGTCCATCGATGAGTGCTCGGACCTGAGGCGGATACCACAACCCTTCATAAAACTTCGCTTCGAAATCCGTTTGATATAACCGACATCCGTGCTATTTAAAATATTCCCACGTCTCGGCGCATAATATCTAGGATTGAGGGCAACTCTTATGCCTCTCTCATAGAGAAGTATGTCACAGACAAATCGTTTGGATGCACGTTAGGATTTGGCCCATAAAACAGGATGCCCTTCTGTCCACTCTTTCTCCCGGAAACGTAAAAGGTTTTCAGCTGGTCCATGGTGGAGACTGACAATGCATCGAGCTTTTTGCACATTTGCTCCGGCACCCTTATGATGGCTAAGGGATTCTTCTGTAACTTCGAAGGTTTCTCTTAGCTTCCCTTTTTGCATGAGAACCCAATCAGCACAGCCGTTGCAAGACGGATCCTCTTCCTATGATTCTTCGGTGTCGCTGCCTAAACAATGGCGAATTTTGCTGCCGGACGGGCCTTCGATATCAGACTCATCCGTATCACTACCGAAATGAGGGCGAGTTTTACGGAAGAACAGACTTCTAGCGTTGGACTCATCAGTGTCACTGCCGAAACGCGGACACACTTGAGGGTTTTTTCTTTTGAAAGTGACAGCCAGCGCAGATTTGCTTTTGAGTTTCCGGGTCGTTATATCTTTAGTCGGCTTTGGCTCAACACTTTGGGGGTTCACAAAGTACCGAGAATCTTCGTATCGAACTTCATGCACCCCGAACGACTGGATGTCTCCGTCAATGCGTCTTTCTTCGCCATTTTTAGTATACTTCATGCACCGATGGAGAGTTGATGGAACGATACCGTAATCATGGAGCCACGGCCGTCCCAGGAGAATCTTATAAGACGTGTCGGCGTCGATCACATATATTTTAGCTTCGGTTTGCAGATTCCCAAATTTGATTGACAGAGCTATAGACCACAGAACTTGCTGGCAGTTTTGATTGAAAGCTTGGATGGCTATCCTTTCTTTTGACGGGTGTTGGACGTCCATTGACAAACTCTTCAGAGTCCGCAAGTTCATGATGTTCACCGAGGACCTTAGATTAATCAATATGCGATTAATCCGGTCTCCGTCGTTATACTCTGTCACGTAAAGCGGTCGGTTGTGCTCAGTTGTTCCCAGCAATAGGTCTTCATCCTTAAATATGATCGCGGTTGTATGTTACTGGGCCTCTTTCATATTAATTTCCGCAAAGCGAGCCTGGTACCGCTCGGGGTTTTGTAGAGCATGAATAAGAATATCTCTGAGATCCTTGGACAGGACCAGAGTATCATAGATGCTTAAGAGAGACGGAAGCTTCCGGAGATGAGTCAAGACATTATAATCCACTGGGAAGGACTCGAGTCTTCATGAGCGAGCTCTTCGCCATCTTCGTCATTAGCGACTTGTTTTTCCTTCCCTTTTGGGGCGTTGCCTTGATTTGGCGGTAGAGCCTTACTGCTTCTAAGCTGGATTTGGTTGGCCTTCATGGCGAGCTCCTGTTCTCTTCAGGAAAACAAAGCTATTCCTCAGAGTCGCTACGAAGATGAATGACGTAGCAGGTCACGACAGGGACCTCATCATTTGAGTCTTCTTCCAGTTCTTTCAGAATCTCCGCCGTTTCTATGGGGAAGAACTCCTTCAATTGAATTAGAGTTCTTTCCTTTTGCTCGTAGAGAGAATCGATATGCCTTTGAATGGTCGATTTCCCCACCAACTTCCTTTCGCTTCGAGCCGCACCTTTTCTTTTCTTTTTTAGCTTTTTGGATTTTGATCCCGATTAAGCCGAAGTGATAGCTGGAACGGTGGGCTCCTTCTGCCCCTCCCATTCTGTTCTGGGCTCTTTCTGAAGTACCTTTAGCATCTTCTTCGTCTTATTAGATATGTGCATACTCTACGGAGGCTGCGGCGAGTCGGATTCATTTCTCAGGGCAGCAGATACAGCCGTCTGCTCTCAGAAGGCTTCAGCTTCTGTCTGTATAAAGTTGGTGGTTGCACCTTGATTGTTCACCAACACACTCTTGGACAGCTCGATCTCTCCGGTCTTGTATTGCTTTTCGACCCGGTCTTTGAAAATGTAGCAATCCTTCTTTGAAAATATAGCAATTCTTGATCACATGGCTCACTACTCTGTGGTACGAGCAATACAGGGGATTGTCGGTCATTTTTGTTTTGTGAACTCTTTTCGACCCCGGCAATTTTAGACCGTTGTTCACGACATCCTTAAATATCTTGCGGACCTTGTCCCTCCTGAAAGAGTAAACTTTGTTCTTATTCTTCTCTAGAAAATGCCATTCTCCTCCTTGCACTGGCTTTCGGGACCGGTCCGTTTTTGTCCGCCCACCTTTCACTTGTCTTCGTCAGACGCATTGAAGGCGTTGGTATTATTGGAATTCCCGTTTTTACGGTTGTTGTCATTTCGGTTCATCCAAGGCTCGTCACTCTGAGAGTCTGTGGCTGACTCTTACTTCGAGTGTTTCAGCATTTGAACTCTTTTGGTTAGCTCTTGAAACGTCTTGAGGCTTGCTATACATAAGAATGGGACCATCCAATTGCTGAGGTTCCCAATGAGAAGGCTGACGGACTGGTCCTGCTCTAGCGACGGTTCGCACTTGACCATGAGATTACGCCATCAGGTGATAAAGTCCGTGTTGTTTTCGTTCTTCCTCGGCTTGGTTCTCATGAGGTCAGCAATGGAGATCTTATCACCGACACTCATGAACCTTTGCCGAAACAGAGACTCCATTTGGGCAAAAGTAGCGACGAACCCGTCTGGTATGCTCGTGTATCCGTCGAAAGCGACACCGGTCAGGCTATTGACAAACTGACAAAGGAGTGCATCATTGCATCCTGTATTTCCGCACGACGCTTTAAAGTGGCGACGTGCTGATTTGCGTTTCCCGTCCCGTCAAATCTTCCAAACTTAGGAATGACGTAGCTGCTGGGAAGCTCGATTAGATCGTACTGTACGGGATATGGTCGTCCACTACTGCCAATTTCTTTATGAGATATGGTCGTCCACCCCTATATTTCCGAGCTCGTTTTCGCATGGACCGATGGGTCTTTTTGCCTATCGGCCTCACCAAGAGGGTTTTCATCGTCATACGGAGGTGGATGATCTTAGGAAGTGACAACCACATTCAAGCCAGATTAGGCTTGGGATGTGGCAGCTCTATCCTTACTTTAGCTGCGCAGGTTGTCGCTAGGACGCCTGCCTGCCATGTAAACCGTATGGATAACATATCTGGCCATCTTTTCATCCTTGGCAGCTGATTTCGCGGACCGATGTCGTGGCCCTTCTGTTTCGGTAACGGACGATCGATTGAAGATGGCTGGTCTGACCGGGTTCTTGAGTAGTGCTAGCGCTTCTTTTCTAGCTTTGCCCCGTTGCTTACGCGCGGCACAGAGCACCTGATAGGCTTTTGAAGAGACAGTGTCATGTTTTCTATGTTGGGGTTGGGATACGTCTTTTTGTAGCACTGTTCGGATTGTTGTCTTCCTGATTCTGGTGGTCATAGCGTTTTTCTGAACCCATGTTAGAGATTCGAAGGAATTGTTGACTTTTACGGCCAACTCAGCTGTCGTCGCGGGGTAACCATGTTCTTAGAACCTCATAAAATTCCACTTGGCCGGGGTCCTGGCCCTTTTGTTGGCTCTATATCTGATCCGCTTCCGCCTCAACTTTTCTGTTTTAAGCATTTGGTAGGTTTCGGCCCTTCGGGAAGACACCGTAGACCGATTGACAGAGAGTCCAGAAAAGACGCATGCTCGCACGACTGTCAAGGGCACCGTCTGAGCTTGCTGGAGATGTTTTGTGGCTTCATTGGTGTTGACGGCCTTGCCCCCAGTCGGAACAGTGGAGAGCAGTTCGAATACGGATTTACATTTGAAATGGGATGCTTTGGCAACCACAACGTTCGGCCTCCTGTCCCTTGAGGTCGGTTTGACCGCTTGGTTTGTTGGAACCTCCGCTAGATAAGCGCTTCCAGCATAGTAGATGATGACGGAACCAAATTGACGGAGCGGTTCCTCCCATTGCCCGCTGTGACTTGCAGGGAGAAACACGCAGGCATTAATCTTGACAACGTATGGTATCGGAGTTGCCTCAGAGATCAAATTGGTTCTTGGAGACATTCTCGTTGAATTTGAAGATTGTGATTGGAAAGCTGTTATCCTGCATAAAGAAGCATGATCTCAGTACAGGCAATCGATATATATGTTGATTGAGTTCGTACGAACGTTTAATCCGAAATATGGGAGGAGAGAAAAGATCTTACCGGGCGTGCCGGAATCTATAGTGTTTTTTGTCACCCTATTGAGATAGGAATACGCGTTGCTTATCAAGTGTATTACAAATTCCCTCTGTCTAGAGTAGATCGGGGTTTATTGATTATGAGGATCCGAATCTCCGGCAGCCGCGGACTAAGCTGCCGTTAATTACCTCTTGTTTTTGGAGCGAGAGAACCTCCGATTGACGTGTAAAACTTCATGCGAACTCAATGTGCAGTGTGTGTTGTGTTTTGAAGGGGTTTTGAACGTATCGGGGGCCTCACAGAGTTTACGGGGTCCCGCTACCCGGATAGTGGGCTGGGAGTCAAGAGGGCTAGCAGCCCTTTTGCAGAGTGCGAGTGTTGTCCCGTTAGAAATTTTTTCTAACGGGGGATGTGTTTTGAGTGTGGAGCGTGTGGGAAAAAGAGGGGTGAAGAGGGTCCTAAGGACGCATGAGACAACACGTAACCGCTGAGCGCCAATGGGTCACGTGCGTGGCGCGTGAGCGCCCGACACCAGCGAGTCACGTGCTGGACGCGTAGGCGCTGGAAACACCAGCGGAAGAAGGGGTTTAGCCCTTGAACTGAGAGTTGAACTCCCGAGGAGCTTTGGAGTTAAACTCCTAGGGAAGAAATTGGATGTGGATTTGGAGAAAAAAATCCTAAGAGGTCTGGATTTGGAGTTAAACTCCTTTGAAGATTTAGATCTTGGAGTTAAACTCTTCAAAGATTGATTTAGAGTTAAACTCGGATTTAGATCTTGAATGGTGAAAGAAGATCCCTTTTGTCCTCTTCGAGATTTGGACTTCCTGAAAATGGGCTCTTCTGAGATGGGTTCCTTCCTCCTCTCTTTTTGTTGGATTTTGGAGAAAAAAGGCGTGGAAATTAAAAGTCTCCCTTTTAGAGATTTGGTGGGAGATCTGAGCTCCCTTTCGAGGGTTTTATGGTGAGAAACTATTTCTTTTTGGGAAAAAAAGAGTTTAAACACTTCATTTAATTCAAAAAAGAAAGAAGAATGTTTAAAACCTTGAGGAAGGAGGAGGCACAGAACCCTAGAATTTTTTAGAGAATGAAAGTTCTTGATTTTCTTATCATGTTTGTCTTTTATTGGCTACACACTGTATATATAGCCCCTTGGGCTTTTCCAAATGGCACTTGCGCCACCTCATGCCTTGTGTGCTTATTTCTTTTTGCACATAAGCCATGGGGTTTGCAAAATTTTGGCTTTTTGCCCATTTTTCATACATTTATTTCTAAAATTTTGCATTTAAACTAATTTACCGCCTCTTTTTTGGCATGGAGCCGGCCCTTCCACGCTCGGTCTTGACTTGGGTTTGGGCTCGGGCCCACTTAGCTAGGGGTTGACCTACTTTGACTTGGTCAATCGGGGTGTAATTTTTTACCCCAACACCGTCCAGTGTACTCTGTCCCAGTGAGCACCTGTATACGATCTTGGGTGTCAGACACCAAAGGCTGTGGGACCAACCATCGTCCTTCGTCAGGGTCTAGAAACGTATACACCAGTCTACTCCGGAATATCGATGCTCAATCTCGATACTCCCACGACCATGAACATTTAAGGATGTGCTTATGGACTACCCAGCCCCTACATGTTTAATCGCTATCATAACACTGGTAGTCAAGCAATAATCCTACGGGCTTTATCAACATGGATTAGCGATACGTAATAATAAGTAAAACATATACACATGTTAAGTTAAAGACAAACCAAATAACATACTATCATATCGAGCAAGATTGTCCTTTACATACATATGTCAAGCATCCACCACACACACACTCAATGATGGCCTCTAGGGCATACATATCCAACTTGCACATTTTTAGCCCATATATTTCTAGAAGCATGCTATCTAAGGTGCAGTTCTTTCAAGACCGTCTTTGTAATTTTCACAGTGGCTTGAGTTGGGGTTTTGGAGAACCTTGATTTCCAATGAATAGTCAGGATATTCTTGTTAACTAGTTGAGACAGCTCTCTCTCTCTCTCTCAAAAACCAAGATTGAGCTTGGTTCAGAGTGTGCATGTAAAAAGAAGTATACACATAAATCAAGTTCAGCTTTATCAAACCATCTTTGTAATTTTCACAGTAGCTTGATTTCCAATGAATAGTCAGGATATTCTTGTTAACTACTTAAGACAGGTCTCTCTCTCTCTCTCTCTCTTGAAAAAACCAAGATTGAGCTTGGATCAGAGTGTGCATGTAAAAAGAAGCAGACACATATATCAAGTTCAGCTTTATCAAATTGAGTATCTGAAAAACTGTAAGCACTAAGATTGCATAAATAGTGTTCAAGCTAAGCATGGCTGTTCATGATCAACCAGCTTGAATTTATTACCCTAAGTAATCCTTCTAGTCAATATTCAACTTTTTATTATCAAGTCCTAACATGATTGGTCTGCATAATGAACTATAAAGATTATTGTGTATGATACATCAGTAACATCACAAAAGTTTTACTTGTAATGGCAGATTACATGTTGTAACGATCTAGATCAAGTGCACTGGCACCACTTCCCATGTTCATAAGTTGCAATATCATGCGATTCGATTTTTTTTTTTTGGAGGGGGAGGGGGAATGAAACTGATAGGTGACATAGGTCTACATTTTAGGGTTTTATTTTCTTCGATTAAGAGGTAAGAAGCTGATTCATTGTTTGCATTTGTTTTAGGTACACAGCATTTTCTGAGCTTTTACCTCTTGTAGCACTTGGCACCTTACCATTGCTGAAAGTTAAACAGATATCTCAAGCAATTGACACTAAAAGTATGGAAATAATTAATGCTGTAACTCTTTCAAGCCCAGTGGCCACTCTGTCTTTTAGTGCAACTGCATCTTTTGAGGTTCGCAGCCCATCAAGAATACAGGTACCTACGTTCTTAAGCATAACATAATTTGCTATTATTTGATTTGGTTGGTCAGGCCAAGCCTTTAATTGCGATCGACCGTAAAGATATGATGAAAGTTGGGATTGGTGTTTCAATTGTAATTTCACCAGGGGGATAAATGTGTCCTGGTTACTTTGATACTTTAGGCCCGACTGAGCTGGACTTAAATACTTTCATGGCTGTGATACTAATCCTTACTCTTGAGAAAAGGTGTAAATGCTCCATGGTCTCATCTTGATTGTTCCGAAGTTGCAAGTTATCTCATTTTGTCATTAAGAAAATCAAAATAAATTCAGTGGTGCTTAGATGTTATATTTAACAGTTAAATATTTGCTCATTTGCTGTTCAAGGTATATTTTAAATAAATGAGAGAATATATCGAATGGAGGGAGCAACAATGATAGTTATGAAATGGAGAATGTAAAGCAGAACGTTGATTGGAGAGTGAGTATGTGGACAAGCAATAAGGTCATGCATGTTGCAACATGCATACCTTCAATATAACTGTGAATATATAACTACTATTGATTTGAAGGACCCATGTGAATTAATTTATAGATAAATTTTGAGAAGTTGTCCTTTTTATTTTCCTTTTGGTTCCTGGTTAGCACTTAGCACTACGATCGAGAAGAGTTGAAAAATGTTCCTGCACAAAGAAATCATAAATATATAAAAGAATGTAATGAAGGGAGGAATGTAACAAGGTTCAAAAGTAATGGTTAGAAAGGAGGAGATTTTCACTAAGAAAAGATATATTTTTAGACGAGTATAGAGGGAGGCATGTGGCAAGGTTTTTTTTTTTTATGTTCCTGCTAGTATTTGAAGAAAGTTTCCAATCAAATTATCCAAGTCAACTATCGGCTAAGCCATTCCATTGTTAAAGGCTACATGCAGCAGGCCTGGTGCTTAAGCCTAAATAAAATAAACAAGCTAAAGCTAAAGCTTGTTATCATATCAGCACCAGTAGAAAATGTAACAGATGAAAGAGATAAACAAACACAAAAAGTAAAGCAATCAACACGAAGACACATTTACGTGGAAAACCCAAATAGGAAAAAACCATGGGCAACAACACAGATCGTTTCGCTAATTTTGATGGAGAGATTACATATTTTTCAGATGGCGGCTCCTTAGCCTCCCTAAACCCTTAAATAACACTTGGGGTTAATTACAGATAGATTCTATCTCCCGATATACTCCTCAACAAGTACATGTATAAACACAGTATACACCTAAAGAGAAAATTTGGGTCGCGGGCGTGCTCCGTTTTGGAAAGGCATGAACAGTTGGTGAAGTAGCTTGGAAACCAAACAAAGTTACGATTCAAGAATCCCATCGGAAAACCCCATATATAATGCGCACGATAACAAAAGGGAGCACATGTGTAAGCATTTAGTTTATAGCATTCTATGATGGATAATCAAATAATATAAAACGTATTATAGCTAATTATATTTTTTTTAACAAAAATTATACTTTATCATACAAATTGATATTGATCGAGCACTATACCATGTCCAAGAATGACTGCGTCATTTCCGTGAGATACCTGCTATACAAAAACAACAGCAAGCCCCTACCCAAAATTCTGGGTTGGATACATGAATCTTTTTCTCAATGCTTTCAATTTTCCTTTAATTGGAGTGTGTCTCGAGATGTTAGGAAGGTCGAAGCTCAATTAAGCACATGATATTACTTCATATGCATAGAGTGTTTACACTTTTGCTTTCCTTCTAGATTACTTATGGGCCAAGGTTTCAGTTAACTTGGTAGGATGAAAGTTTGTTGGAACTCAACTAATAGAAAATAAAATTAAAAGTGTAAACACTCAGAAGCGAACCAATTGAAACACTGAAAGTCTGAACATAAGCATTAAGAAACATGCCTCATTGGAAGAAAAAATAAAAAAAGAATAAATAATCATGTTGTCTACTCTTTTGCTTAAGTTTGCCCAAGGAAACATTGACAATTTTTAATATTCATTAGTCTATCTTCTTTTCATCTTAACAAATTTCTATAGCTATGACGAATAAATTCTTTGCCTACCTTCTTTTCATCTTAACAAATTTCTATACTGTCAGACTTGTTGGTCTCGTGTCCAAGTTTGAACTCTTCAATTTGATGATCCTAACATCAACATCAAACCATGTATTTACAAAGATTCAAGGAGAGAGTGGAGTTCCTCATATTTTCCTTGTGATTACTTTAGTAACCTCCATCCATCTTGAACCTTACCCTTTGAAGTAAGGGAATAACCCTTTTAAAAACGTGAGGCTGGGCTGCGGGAACCCAAATACTGGAAGAAAACTGAAATTGTTTGATTGAATGCTTGTGTTTGTGCTTCACCAAATCTTGTAAAGAGAACCATATCTTTTCCACCAAGAAACTGGGATGTAATGCAAATAGAATTCATGCAGTTCATACTTATATATTCATAACTTGTTTAAATTACATACGACACCATGGAATTTTTTTCAGTTCTTACAGTAAAATATTACAAATACCACCACTGACATGGCATGTAATGCAATTTTTTCTTGATCTTTTATGTGAACGCGTTAAGGTTCAGGAGTGCTTAATGAAATTTAAAGTTTTTGGTGGTATATAAGAAACAAGAGAAGTTTGATGGTTTTTGTCATTCACCCTTTGAAATTTTGGCCATATATTCTTTCTTCAAATGAAAGTATTGCATCGATATGTTAATTAACAGTGGGAATAACGTGCAGGTTAAATTCAAAGAAGGAGCTTTCCAGCCCCCAGAAATATCATCCACTCTAAATCTTCCCGAAAACATCGAAATCTTCGGACAGAAGATCAGCCTCTCACCTCTTCAACAATCACTTAACCCTTTACAAGAAGCTGTTTCCAACATTGCACGCAGCATTTCGGTTCAACCACCTCTTAGAATTCCGATTCCTGGAGAAAGAGCAGCGGCATCTTGGCTCTTGACAACGTACGTCGATGAAGACCTCAGAATCTCGAGAGGCGATGGCGGCTTGTTTGTTCTCGCAAAGGAAGGAAGCCCGCTATTGGACCAGCTTTCTTGAAATTAGTTTGGGTGTAAATATACATGTATTGCTATCATTTTTGTGTAAAATTTGAGTTCTTCATGGCAGATTGTATTCGATAATGATATGTACTTGTTAAATATATTGTTCTTTGTTCACCATGATTCATGTCTGGTCTGTTTACCTAAGATTAGTGCAATGAAAATTGCCCAATTGAGGTTGATGATGATCCAATATTTTGACTGTGTTTGAAAATTGTTGGGGATGATGTGAGGTTTGTTCGAGATTGAATGATATCACACGTTGTTATTAACTCGTTGCATTTTACTAGTGTGCGTCTTAAGCCTAAAATCCTTTTTTCCCCTTCCTAATAGCTTGCAGTCTAATGTAAGCATGAAGTAAATCCTGAATCTCTTGCTCAATGATGGGAAGTCTGCTATGGTACCAATTGTTGAATCAAGCCATTAAAGAGATTATAAAACTAGGTAAAAGATGGATGCCAAGGCCAACAATTGAAACCAAAATAAAATAGATTTGTTGCATGTTTTACAAACTTTGAAAGCCTAGAACCAGGAAGTCTGGAATGATATATGATAATCAGTAGGTTAAAAATCAAGTGAAATTGTACAAAAAATAATCACTGTGGAAAGGCATGGAGTACTGTTTGCGTTTCCTTCACTAAGTTAGTCCCACATCGGAGGCCAGAAAGGGTTGCCACGTATAAATGGGCCTTTGGGCCTGGGCCCAGAGATCAAGCACCTGCGTGGTGAGCACACGGTGAACTATTCTTCGGCCTTTTGCTAAAGAATACGTGTGCTCTTCACTTTCCTTTCAATTATTGGCTAATAATTCAAATAAACAGCGAATAATTCGCAATATCAAAACCTATCGTCTCATATATTAATTTATTGCTCGAAATTATTTCCATACATTTTCTAAATACTTGCCGAATCTTTTCTGAATACCTGTCGATTTTTTCCGAATAGTTCCCGAATCCGAATTTTCGATCTTGCCATATAATTCCCGAACGGCGAATTTGTGACTATGTGCTGCTTGACAGCATAAGCCATTTTTTTGGAGGGTGCCTTTTTTTTTAAATAAGGGGCTCCAACAATTCTAAAATTAAAATTTAAAATTCTGCAATTGATTTTATTTGCAAAATTTAGTTTCATGGCATATTTGCTCTTCTATGGAAGAATATAAGTTAGGCTAATGGTAGTCGGGTTATGATGAACCCTTTTAGGGCTATGATGAAACATTTTATTTCCTCTCTGACCAGATACATGCATACGATGCATAGAACTTTTCTCGAAGAATCATGATTTTGTAGTGTAGTTAATTGGCAAATTAGCAATAAATTATACATTATCACTCAATTAACTGCAATTAATCCAAAATTTGAACTGTCCATTGAGTAGTTCATCATTACTTCCTTAACAGTGATGGATGATGCTACTGTAACTTGAACTCCTGAAAGAAATAGCCATAGAAACTAATCAAACTAATCGTTTTTTCTTTCTATATTTATTTACCTTTACTATTATAACTAGAAGTGATGATGCTCGGAAATGGGAACTCCCCAAATAATGACACGTGGCAGATGACGTGTCCCCAAGGCTTACAAGAATGGAGCAATAACGGTACATCGCGGGCATACCCCGGGTCTTTCTCCCGGGGACGTTCCAACCTTCGGTGGCCTTCCAGGCCACTCCTACGGTCGGTTTTCAAGGAGCCCTCGGCTCCACCCACCTGGCTCGCCCGACGAGCAGTCACTGAACCAAGCTTGCTCGGCCTCCCGCCCAATTCAGCCTCCTCGGTCTCATCGGTCGACCCACAGCACGGATCACAGGCACCTCCACCACGGCTCCGTGAATCTCACCTGACGCGACATATCCGCCGCCCACGATCCTGCATTCCACGCCATCTCGTTCCACCATTAACGAGCATATCTCGTCATTAATGGGAGATCCCTCCTTTCACGCAGGCGTAACGCCAGGGGCATAACGGCCGGCGTGAATCTCGCGCCCTCCAGCCCACGGCTGTCTCTATATAAACCCCTCTCTCAGACGACTCAGGTAAGGAAATTTTCACCCAATAAGCCGCTACTCTGCCCAATTAGCTCGTCTAACTTGATCGTCAGAGGGTCCTCGGTGGTACCACCATCCCAGGACTTCCTTGCAGGTAGCTCGGTTTCATCCGCATCAAGCCTATTGAGATCCACACGCATCAGGAGGCAACCTCCCAATCCAATCTCATTCGTCCATCAACCCTCGCTACAGATCAACCGAAGGTAACATTTGAAGGAGATCCATAGCTCCATCAACTGGCGCCGTCTGTAGGAACACTAGTTCTACTCAACGAAAATTCACCTTCTGATCTCGACTTCATGGCGAGTGACCATCACGACGATCCAAGCAGCAGCAGCCACCCTCCTCACAACGGAGGCGTGGGCAAGTCGTCTCCTCCCCCAAACGCCATTCACGCCCTGTCTGCACGGATCGATAGGCTCGCGTCCATCGTGGATGCCCTTGTCCGTGTCCAAACAGCTGGGCAGGCTCCCCAGGTCGCCGCTCCCCCACCTCGGGACCGGGACCCCTACAGAGGAAGAGAGGGCACTGCCCACACCGACACTACCGAGCACCACCTCGCTATCTCCGGCGGCCACAGGCCCCCCGTAGCGACCAATTCAATAACTCGCTGGGCACCTCACAGCTCCACACCGAGGTCCTTTGCCAGAGTACCCCGCCCTGAGGCCCATCGCGCTCCTGTCCCTCCCGAGGAGGGGTCGATCAGCTCGCCTGCTCCCAAGCATGACCGCCCCCCTCCCTCGACAGGGTCGCACAGACGAGACTCACCACGGTAGCTCGAAGACGACCTCGCCAGGGGACCTGAGGAACCTCATCGAACGAAACCACAACCGCGGCCAGACGCAGGTCACCAGCAGTAGGGGTCATAAATCCGAGTGTGCCGAGTACTCGAGATACCACAACCAACTCGATGCCCTCGAAAAGAAGATCGAGGGTATACATTGGGAGAGTCGCCCATCAAGCGACGGGGCTAAATATGTCGCCGACTTACTTACGAAGCCCTTCACCAAAGAGCTTCTCGTTGTGCACATCTCTTCTAAGAACAAGCCCCTAAATGTCTCCCTCTTCGACGGAAAGTCCAATCCAAAAGACCATTTGGACGTGTTCACAGCGGGGATGAGTTTCCAGGACAACTCCGATACCGCGCAATGCCGTGCTTCCTCCGCCACTCTCATCCGTTCTGGACGGGACTGGTTCCGAGGACTCATGCCACGCTCAATCTCTACCTTCGATGAGCTGGCCACCCAGTTTCTCGGCCATTTCGTCGGGAAGAGACGGCAGAAGCGGACTGTCAATCATCTTTTCACCATAAAGAGTGGGGACAAGGAATCCTTCAAGAGATACGTCACCCGCTTCTACAATGCCCTCCTCGAGGTCCCAAAGCACCGGGACGAGACGGTCATCACTGCGCTTAGGTCGGCCCTTAGGCACAAGGAGTGGCTACGCTCCTTTGCATTAGCGCAACCTAAGACCATGGCCGAGGTAATAACCTGGACCGAACGCGAGATCCAGCTTGAGTCCGAGGTGAACGCTAATTTACCCCGGACAGATCAAATCGATCAGAAGAAGAGGGCAAGGGAGGACAAAAAGAAGATTGAGCGGCCAAAGCCCTACTCCCCGAAATTCCAGGAGTACACCCCGCTCAACGTCTCCCAGACAGAGCTGTTGGAGAAGGCAAAGGGAGAAATATTCTTCAAACTTCCCCCGATCAGCCATAAGGCGGCCAAACGAACACAGGGCCCCTATTGCGCTTTCCACAGGTCGCAAGGACACCCCACCGAGAACTGCAAACAGCTCCGAGACTGCATCGAGGAGTTAATCCGTTCGGGGCACCTGGCAAGATACTTGTGGGACAAACGACAAGCCGACCGCGAGCACGAGCCCCACCCCCTCCGGCGAGTTAACGATCGGCCATATCATGGTCGCATCAGCGGGGTGTGTGCCTGGGGCCGGTGAGACGCAGCGCCCCTTGCCAGTCGAAGGGACTAGCACCCAACCCAGGAAGAGAATCAAAACAGCCGAGCCTATCATCTTTACCGACGAGGACCTCCATGGGATATCCTTGCCTCACAACGACCCCCTGGTAATCACCGTACGGGTCCACTGTTACGAAGTGCAAAGGATATTGGTTGACTCGGGAAGCTCGGCGGACATCCTCTTCTACGACTGCTTCCTGCGTATGGGACTTATCCCGTCAGACCCGAGGCCGACCGCCCACATCCTATCGAGGTTCACTAACCACTCCATCCCGGCAGAAGGGGTGGTCACCCTCCTGCTCAACATCGGGGAGACAGGCCATACGCGCATCGTGCCTGTGGATTTCATCGTCGCCAGAATTCCATCGGCCTATAATATCCTCCTGGGACATCCAACGCTGAATTCCCTCCGGGCCCAGATATCGACCTACCACCTGGCAATCAAATTTCCTCTCGACTAAGGCGGGATAGGTCGGGCCTACGGGAACCAGCAAACCACGAAGATCTGCATAACAGCGACGTCTACACTAGAGGAGAGAAACGACGATCTTGAGAGCACGGATGATTTCAGGGGTTCTTTGGATACTCAGAACGAGCATAAAGAGATCCGAGGAGCCCTGGTGGAGCCGCTCACAAAGGTCCCCCTCGTCGAAGGGACAACGAACGGACCGTCCAAATCGGGTCACTGTTAACGGAGGCTCGGCGCGATGACCTGGTCCACTTCCTCAGAGAAAACTCAGACGTCTTCACCTGGGCACCGGCCGACATACCCGGGATCGACTCAAAAGTAATATCACATAAACTCGGGGTCGCCCCGGGGGTCCGACCTGTCAGACAGAAGAAAAGAAGTTTCGTCCCGATCAAGCAAAGAGCGATCGAGGACGAGGTTGACAGGCTACTCGCGACCAACTTCATTCGGGACGTTGCTTACTCGGAGTGGTTGGCGAATGTGGTAATGGTTAAAAAGGCCAGCGGGAAGTGGAGAATATGTGTCGACTTCACTGACCTCAATAAGGCCTGCCCGAAAGACAACTATCCCCTCCCTTGGATAAATCAGCTCGTCGACATTTCGGTAGTCCATGAGCTACTCAGCTTTATGGACGCCTTCTCCAGCTACAATCCGACCCTTATGAATCCGGGGGATGAAGACCTCACCGCCTTCACAATGGACCGGGGGGTATACTGCTATAAGGTGATGCCTTTCATCGTCAAAAACGCCGGAGCTACGTACCAACGCTTGGTCAATAGGATGTTTAAGCCCCAGATCGACAGAAATATGGAGGTCTACATCGATGACATGCTCGTCAAATCAACATCGTCGGATAAGCACGCCAAGAATCTGGGCGAGGCCTTCGACGTCCTCCGCAAATACAAGATGAAACTGAACCCCGCCAAGTGCGCATTCGGGGTCACCAGTGGAAAGTTCCTCGGCTTCATGGTCACCCACCGTGGAATCGAGGCTAACCCGGAGAAAATCAACGCCATCCTCAACATGGCCACGCCCAAGACTAACGTCGAGATCATGCAGCTAACAGGGCGGGTAGCCGCTCTGAGTCGTTTCATGTCGAGATCCGGGGAAAAGTGCCTCCCGTTCTTCAAAGCTCTAAAGAAGATACCAAGGTTCAAATGGTCGGAGGAGTGCCAGACCGCCTTCGAGCAATTAAAGAGGCCCTTGCGACCTCCCTCGCCCCCACTGCTCACCCGCCCAGTTGAAGTGTAACAACCCTAATCTTCTTATACACTTTTTTCTATACAAATTTTTAAATTAATTTTTTTCAAAATCCATAAAAGAGTATTTTAGACTGAGCACAAGTGTCACGCCCCGCTTCCCAGAGTACGCAAGATTGGGCACGTGAAATAGCCAACCATGCTACCTGTGGGTAGGAAGTATCCATCCACAGTCACATTACGGTTGTAAGGATATCAAGAACGAGATAATAAGCTAATCTAATACATGTCCAAATCCATAATAACAAGAATCAATAAACAATAAGTGCGGAAGCTAATGATCCAATACAATGAATAAACAGTATGTCCCATAATGCGGGCTCACATCTGGAAATGAAATGAAATAAATAAACTAAACCCTAAGGAACTCACAGTTCAGCCTGCTGGCTGAAGTACTCCTGCTCGGTCGTAGACAGTGGTACGGAATCTGGGCCATGCAAAACCCAGACGTCAGCGCGTCGTGACATCAAATATATAGTATAAACATGGTAATAAACAATGCAAGCATGAACATGAATAAAGCAGTAATAAGAAATAACAAGCAGGGTAATGTGCAATGGTGACTAAACTGTTCTATCAGGTTTTCTACTCTATAGTCTTTGAAACCAATTGATGAATCGTCGATGTAACTCAATAGTATCCCGTGCGTGCCTGGGACCACGGTCAAAGCCCTCGGGGCTGAATCCGAGACGTGCCGCTAAGCAGTAAAAGGTAGCAAGATGGACGAGTGATGTCAGCATCACCACTCCGGAGCTGGCCAAGCCCGTAAGACTGATCAGAACAAGTATCGAACTGTTGAGTTACAAGTCGGTTTCACCTTTGATTTCCCCATACCCCCAAGTTATGTATGTCAGGTCAGGTATTCAGTAGTCAAGGACTAATGCCAACACAAAATCCGGTAAGAGTAGGTCTGTCTGGATAGACAGCAGGGATGGTCGGGTGTGTCGGCATTAGGCATGAAATCATGAAACAAGTCATGTCACGGTACAACAGGATGAGTCAGTATGTATGTATATGTCATATGTAGCAGGATCAGGCCAATATGTAGTGCAATCGGGTATGTGCTCACAACAGGTATACAATCAAATAATGAACAGCAGCAGGAAATAGTAAATAACCATAATAATCCATGTAAACACAATGATGTTTTGTATTCTCTTATTAACAGGTTCACGCACCTTTGGGGTGCAATAGCCACAAGGTGAAGCAATATCGATAACATACGTAATGGAGTTACATGAATTTAAACTAGGCATAATGATTGTCTCATGGGTGATTTAACGAATGAAGTGAGGACGATCTACTTGGTTTAGTTAGTTAAGTGTGAATTAATAGCAGACCGGTTAATACAAGCAACGATTATATTGATTTAAAGTTACGGATAATTGTGACCAGCAATTCTAAGTTATAAAAGGTATCGATGTTATAAATAGCTGTGTGGTTATAATATGATGATTAAGTTTGTAGCATGTTAAAGCAAGTATTCGGATACTTGCCTCGACGGTTTCGCAAACCGGAAAACACGGATGCGACGTCAGCAGAAACCTCGAGACGGGTGTACGGACTTCGGATCGAGTCCCAACAGAGAACAACGGGATCACACGGACCAGGGTACTTCGCTGGAGCGTCGGGTTCAAAGACGGCACGGTCGGATTCCGGCAAAGTCATCGGCAACGAGGTTAGCCACAATGATACAGGCAATAAGATCAGCGGGGGGGGGGGGGGGGATTTTGCACAAAGGAAAGATGAAGGGTGCTTACAGAGAGGTACCAGGGGGCGACCACGGCGGGCTCGACGGCGCTGGAACGCCGGCGAGGCAGCGACGACGGCTGCGAAGGTCTGGAACAGCCGCTGGGCTTGCTGGAGAGGGGTGCGACGAGTGGAGGAGGGTGGTGGTCGGCCCAGGTGATCGAGGGGGAAAGGAGGTGGCGTGGGAGACGTCGACGAGGGTCGTCGGCGCGATTTCCGGCGACCTGGAGATTGGTACAGGGTCGGGTTTGGGTTTGAAGGTGGTTCGGCGAGGAGAGGAGGGAGGTGATGACGAGATAGTGACGAGGAGGATGAGAGGGTGTCGCGGGAGTCGTCGGCGACGGGAGGTGGCGTCGACGGCGAGGTCTGCGGGGGTTGGAGGCGTCGTCGGGTTGGGTGCAGGCGTGGAAGAGAGCGGGAGAATGAGGGGAGGAAGGTGCGGCTAGGTCGAGGGGGTGTT